>PVJO010014696.1:0-47411 GCA_004026905.1 Hystrix cristata | reverse complement strand
TGCTCTTCCTGCCATTCTGTTGTGTCTAGAAGCCTGCAGTGGCTCCCTACCGTTCTCAGGATAAACCCGAAACTCCTCCTCATAGGCTGTCTTCTCTCCACTCTGCGCAGCCTTCCCTGGTTGCACCTCCCTGTCTGACGCCCAGCCTGCCACCTGTGCTGGGGTCTTGAGTGGGCCACGCCTGCGCCTGTCACAGGCCCTCAGGAGCTGCGGTGTTGCTCCCTACACTCTGCCTGGTACACCCTTCAGATCTCAGCTTGGCCCCTCCCTCGAGCTCCCCAGCGCGTCACATCTTCGTCCGTACACATCCTGCCAGATGCACTGTGTGTGCACTTTTCTCTCGAGATTCCTGCAACTTGCAGTTGGACCTTTGTCATCGTTTGATAAGTATCTATCTCTCCCTGCTGACAGATCTCCTGTGGGCACGGATTCTCCACAAGGGTCGGAGGCACGTCTGTCTTTGCTCCATATTACGTCCTCAGTGCCTGACAGAATACTCCGCACATAATAGGTACTCAGGAAAGATTCATTGTATAATTGGATGATCTGCAATGTCATAAAGCCCTAAGCTTTATCAACTTCAAGGCCAGCCTTGATCTAGTGTGTGATCTAGTGTGCGGTCCAGGAGTGAATCTTGGTCAATATACAGGGCTTCTGGGTTGGGGCCAGGCACTTGCTCTGCAGCTGCTGAGCAGACTGGAACAATTTTGCTAGAACTGGGGAGACCGTGCAGCTCACGTATCATTGATTGCGTCCTACACGTGGGGACTGAGCTCTGGATTGCTTCGTTCGTGCATGATGACACGTCTCAGCCTATTAGCTCCTGGTAGACCCCTTCTCTCTGCTGAAATAGTGTCCATTTCCGACACTGGGCACAACTCTGGGCGGGGAGGTAGATAAGAACCCACTGGGCGGGAGGAAGGCGGCCTAAGGAAGTTTGGGCAAGCCCTGTGGGTTAGCTCACTCACGCCCACTTCCTGCGCCAGATCCGCCCAGTGGGCTTCTGACGTTATTAAGCCCACACTGGTAAAGGGAGTAGAGGTCGGGGAGCAAACAGAGAGCCGGAAGTGCTTTTCATCTCAAGCTAGATGGGTTATCTATCGCTATTCGACTCCACTCTCTGAAATGTTTACTCCCTCTAAGGACTTAGCTATTTCCAGTGACAGCCACTCCAGCTTCCAGGCCTGGCTCTCTCGTTTTGGCTTCCTCTGGGTGCAGGGAGAAGGAAGTGGCAGATGCCTCACTATGCAGCTGCCTTGGTGCCAGCAACCTGCCGGCGCTGCCGTGGGTGCCCAGGGTCTCTTTTCCTGTCCACCCTTCCCTGCTCCGGTGGTTGCTGACTCTCTGCCATCTGACCATCTGCCTTGCTCTGCCCCCCACGTGTCGGGCTTGCTGACGCTTGCAGGGCCTTTGGGTGCCCATCTGGCCTAGCCCTAGGGGGGCTGGAGTCCCGCCTTCCCCTGCTCCTCCGACCTCTGCTCCGGAGGTGGAGATGCACAGTGCAGATTGGGAGCCCCGGGCCCTGCACCTCACTGCTTCTCCGCCTGGAGGGAATAACGGGTTTGCACAGGAAGAAGGACACCCAGTTACTGGAATTAGTGCCGCCACAGCCAGCAAGCAGTACTGGGTAGGTTATCAGGAAAGAAAATTATTTTCAAAGGCAAGAACTGGGATTATTTCTCTCTATATCCTGAGTGTCTAGGTTTATAGAAGTTATTTGGTAAATACTGATTCCCCC
Source organism: Hystrix cristata (assembly GCA_004026905.1). Taxonomy (NCBI): domain Eukaryota; kingdom Metazoa; phylum Chordata; class Mammalia; order Rodentia; family Hystricidae; genus Hystrix; species Hystrix cristata. The sequence continues at coordinate 45,673 of PVJO010014696.1, read as the reverse complement.
AACGCTGGGGAAGGGCAGAAAGGTGTAGAGGAGGATGTGCCGAGGTCAGGGCTGACCCGGAAGGAAGCAGGCCCTCAGTGCTGCCCTTCTGTGGGGCTGAGCAGAAGCTGCTGGGTCCACCAAGGTCCTTGTCCTGCTCGCCTCTTGACCCTCACCTCCGCTCTGTCCCCACCTGCCTCCCCCGCGTCTGCAGACCCACCTGGATGCCTTCTGCTGACCAGCAGGCCGAGCAGGGCAGGACACCCAGCAGCACATGGGAACTGAAGGCCGTTTGCACACAGCACTCAGCGGGAGGAAAGCGCTCTGTGGAAAAGCGCACAAAAAGACAGGAGGCTGCTTTCTTTCCAATCCTTTCTTTGCTCTACTTTGTTTTCAAGATTATAAAAGTAACACATGCTCCCGGGGGAAAAGACAACAGTATGACAGTCTTTTGCCGCCCCTAATTCTATAACCTAAAGCTAACTAATATGGTGCCTCTCACCTGTAATCTCTGGGAGACTGAGGCAGGAAGACTCCAAGTTTAAGCCCAGTCTGAGCAATTTAAAATTAAAAAATAAAAAGGGTACGGATGTAGCTCCATGGGAAGGCCTTCAGTCCAAACCCCAGTACCAAAAACAAACAAATAAATAAAATAAAAAAGAATATGGAGGGAAGTGATGGTACTTTGAAACAGGGTCTCCCTATGTAGCCCAAGCTAGTCTCAAAATTATTCTCCTCCTGCCTCAGCTTCACATGTGTCGGGATTAAAGGTATTTGCCACCATGCCCGCTTCTGTTAACAGTTTTTTGAGAAAGCTGGAAATGTACTCTGACAGAAACCTTGTATACACACAACTCACAGATACAGAACATGTGTATGTGTACATGTGTATACACATATGCACACACTCAGATGGAATGTGATGGCATCATGGGATTGAAGGGGAAAACGGTGGTCCAAGAGTATAAATTAAGGGGGGTCAATTGGAGGTAGACTGAAAAGGCTGAGGAAGACAGGCATGGTGGTGCACACCTGTAATCCCAGCACTCGGGAGGCTGAGGCAGGAGGCTCACCACAAGTTCAGGCCAGCCTGGGCTACCTAGCCAGTTCAAGAACAGCCTGCCAAAAAAAAAGAAAGGCCGAGGGGGCCAGGCCAGGCTGAAGAGGAGGAGCCATGGCACGAAAGCATGTAGGCAAGGAGGGAAGTAAGAGCGAGTGGGCAGAAATGTTTAAAATAGTAAAATTTTTCTGTTGTACAACTTGTGTCATTCAGGCAGTGAAAATCCAACATCCAACGAGCCTCAGCTTTCCTAAATGAGAAACGGGGCAGTAATGCGTGTGCTCGCACGTGGGTCGCGAGGGTTGATCGGGAGTGATATAACTAGAGCTCAGCACTGTGTGTCCAGAACGACCCGCTCCGCACTCTGAGCGTGTGCGGCTTCCTTTCCGAGCTGAGGGCGGAACCCAGAACCTCCATGCATGCAGGCTGCGGCAGCACCCCAGCATTGAGCCGCACCCCGGCCTAAGCCTGTGCGAGATTGTGGCGGCTGCTACTGTCAGCCGAGGGGTGTCAGTGCTCTTGTTAAAGTGCTCAGCACAACGCAGCACTTGATCACTCCCTCGTCCGCTGCAGCGAGCACGCTGAAAGAACCTCCTGACAGCAGCCCTCTTTGCCTTCTGGATTCGCTTTTCTTCCGGGCGTGCTTTCCACGCGTTACTTTACGCTGTGCACCATGAAGCCAACTTTCTGGTACTTGCTGGCTGTAGATCCTCGGAGGTGTGCAAAGGTCAGGGTTCGTTTTTGTTACTTCCTTCTGGCCTGCTCCCAAGCTGCTGGGTGTGATACCCCACACTTTACTACCTGAGGATACGGAGCAAAATTGTTTGCTTAGGAAAAGAATCGTCAGGGCAGTTCTGTTCGCTGTATGCATTTTAATAGCACTGATTGACTCTGAAGCCCTGGAGACACCCTGGGCCTGCGATTCTGTCCTGTGAAATTCTCTGTGTTCGCACTTGTTTTTAGAACTGCCGGCTTCGAAACTCTTCACTTCTATGGTTGCATCCCGAAGGCTCTTGGTTGTCAGTAAAACTGAGCCTGCCCACGCACTCTTCTATTCTTGATTTATAAATAGGTTCACCTACCTACCAATTACACATACTGTATTTTACACATGCATATTCTTTAAGGAGATTTTAAAAGGGTAGATGGCTTTCATTCCTTTTTTATAAAAGACAAAGTCTGCTATATTATAGACTAGGCTGGCCTCAAACTTTCGACCCTCCTGCCTCAGCCTTCTGAATGCTGGAATTAAAGGCATGTACCAGCACATCCTGCTCAACGGAAACTATCTTACTAAGTGGGCTTTTTTTTTTTTTTTTTCAGGACAGGATCTCACTGTGTAGTTTCGGCTGGCCTTGAACTCACTACGTACCTCAGAGTAGCCTCCAACTCACAGTGATCCTCCTGCCTCAGCCTCCCAAGTGCTGGGATCACAGTGCCACCACGCCCAGTTTTAAAATGGGCATATTTGGAAGGATAGTGATGAGGCTCTTGGTTTACGAAGCCCAAGAAACAATCTCCAACATGCTTGGGAAAAGCCAATATCAAATTTCTCACAGATCGACATTGAGACAGGCCCAGGACCGGCTCGTGCGTGTCAGAGAGCCCTGCACGGCACACTTTGCATCATACATGGCCACACATGCCGTGGCTGTAAGAAATACTTGTGACGAAGATGATAAGATGCCAGAGAAAAGACAGACAGGTAGGGGCCGAGAAGGCAATGAAGATGTAGTCTTGGGTATAATTAAAGACTTCGCTGGAGGGAGGAGGGGCATGGAACACACCAAGACCTGACAGAGCTCTACCTGGCAAGGGGTGAGTGTCTTGGGTTGAGGATTCAGGTCTGGGCCGAACTGGGAACTGAATAATAATACCGACTATTACAGGGCTCTTTCAGGTGTGGCACTTCATTTATTTCTCCCTGTAATGCGGGGCGGGGGGGCCTGAATACCATGGTTCTAAGGCAAGAGGAACTGAAGTCTAGCGAGGGAAGAGACTTGTGGGGTGGCTCCTCGGCCTCACTCTGCTCCTCTGCTCCGCAACCAGCAAATTGCTTCACCTGACAGCGGGATGCAGGCGAATGACCCCGGCCTGGCCCATCGTTCAGCCTCACCGTCGGCTTAGAGTCGGTTTTCGCTAGCCTGCCGCTCTCGCACAGCAGGGTGCAGCCGTCGTGGAGGGCCAGGGACTGGAAAGCCCGCAGACGGTGAACAGGACTGTGTCACGCTGGTCAGCCATCAGTCAGGGATGACGGATGAGGGACAGGAAACGCCTGGGGGTGGGGTCTGGAGGGCCAAAGGCTTGACTCCGTAATCTGCACGTAGTGACTGTGCAAGAACCGAGGCAGCGGTCGGTAAGTTTCCGCTTGTAATTAAAATAAATAACAAATAAATAAAGAATCCAGGTCTGGTCTCTTTCGCGTGGCCCGGGGCGCTGGGTTGCAGGCTGAGGAATCCGGTCGGACCAGTGGGGGGCTCCACCGAGCGCAGGCTCCGAACCCCCAAGGTCTTCACCGAGGCCCCAACGCTCCTCTCCGGGACGGGCCGCGGGGGGCCCCAAGTCCGTCTGCGACCGGGTCCTCGCGCCTCCCTCCCGCCGGGCTGGGACGTCCCCCGAGAACGCCCGAGGTTGGTGCGCGCACGCCGGCCGGCCCAGGGCGCGGGGAGGGCGGCCCCCTCGCCGCCGCGCCCACCCTGGAGCCCCGCGGCGCCCCGTCCCGCGGCCCGGGCTGACCCGGGGCGTCGCGGGCAGGCACGACCGGGCCGGCGGGGGGCGAGCGCCTGGGCGGCTCGGCCCCGAGCGGGGAGGGTGAGTCAGACCTCCGGCACCGCGGCCGGCGGGGAGGGGGCAGGTCAGGAAATGACATCAGAGGCCTGAGCTCGGGGAGGGGTGGTCGGTGCCCGGCGGGGGCGGCGGCGGCCGGGCCGCGGCGGAGCCTCGGGCCGGGGCCGGGATCCGGGCCCCTTCCTGGGGGAGTTTCCTGCCTCGTCCGCCCTCCCCGCTCTCCCCGCCCCCTCTCCGGGCCGCTCCTTGTATGGTCTGGGCGCCGCGCTCTCCCCGCCCCTCGCGCCCTCCCTCTTCCCTGCGTCCCGCCCGCCCGGCTGGAGGCGGCTGCTCGGGACCCGGACGCGCAGCCGGCGGACGCGGCCCTCGGGCGGACGCGGCGCGCACGCTCGCCGGCGGAGAGGCGCGGCCCGGCGGGGCGGAGGGTCGCGGGGTCCCGGCCGCGCCGCGCGCTCACCGGCCCGCGCCCCGCAGCGCGTCCCGGCCATGGCGGCCCCCCGCCCGCCCCCCGCGATCTCCGTCTCCGTGTCGGCGCCGGCTTTCTACGCCCCGCAGAAGAAGTTCGCGCCGGTGGTGGCCCCGAAGCCCAAAGTGAATCCTTTCCGGCCGGCGGACAGCGAGTCCCCCGCGGCAGCCGGGGCCCAGCGCGCACAGATGGGCCGGGTGGGCGAGATCCCCCCGCCGCCGCCGGAAGGTACGTGGCGGGGTCGCAGCCTGGACCCCGGCTCCGGGGACTGGGGGGTGTCTGGAAAGGTCGTGGCGGGGCGGGGGGCTGGGCGCAGCCACCCTGCCCCGAGCGAGCAGATGTTCTTACCTCATCGCGGAGCTCGTGGCTGGGAGCCAGGGCTCTTGGGATCGGTCCAAGTCTCCCGCCTGGGGTGGGAGGCGGGAATGTGGGCCGCGGATCGTCCCTCCGAGCCCGCTCTCCTAGTGTAACGGGAGCAGCACCTTTCCCGACCCGTGTCCCCTTCCCTATCTCCCTCTCTCCGTGACCCCGAGAGAGTTTTGGGGTTAGGGGCTAGAGGTGCAGACGGAGGAGCGTTGGGGGAGGGTGCGTCCCTACCGATGCCCCTTTCTTCTTCGTACCCAGATTTTCCCTTGCCCCCGCCTCCGGTGCTTGGGGATGGCGACGACTCGGAGGGTGCCCTGGGAGGTGCCTTCCCACCCCCGCCGCCCCCCATCGAGGAGCCGTTTCCTCCTGCGCCCCTGGAGGAGGACATCTTCCCCTCTCCGCCACCCCCGCTGGAGGAGGAGGGAGGGCCTGAGGCCCCCACCCCGCTCCCACCGCAGGTATGGAGCCCAGAGAGGGCAGCCGAGCTAGGACACCTCCAAAGAAGAAGGGCGGATCTTTGCGCTTATTTCCCCGGCCCTCTGCCCTGTTGGGAGTCGGGTGGAAATGGATGGGTGCTCTGACCCCTGATCCTGTAGCCCAGGGAGAAGGTGAGCAGTATTGACCTGGAGATCGACTCTCTGTCCTCGCTGCTGGATGACATGACCAAGAATGACCCCTTCAAAGCCCGGGTAAGGGACAGGACGTCAGGAAACGCTGGAGGGTAGCATTATGCAGACACAGCCTCTAACCGAACTTCCCTCCCCTCTGCCTCCCCTCTAGGTGTCCTCTGGATATGTGCCCCCGCCTGTTGCCACCCCATTCGTTCCCAAGCCCAGTCCTAAGCCTGCAGCTGGGGGCACAACACCCCTGCCTCCTTGGAAGGCGCCTTCTAGCCCCCAGCCCGTGCCCCAGACACAGCCTCAGAGCCAGACACTGTTCCATGTTCAGTCTCAGCCCAAGCCCCAGGTCCAGCTCCACGTCCAGCCCCAGCCCAAGCCCCAGGCCCAGGTGCCTGTGCCTTCCACTAACACACCGCCTCGGGGTCCCCCGGCTCCGTCTCCTACTCCAGCCCCTAAATTTTCTCCAGTGGCGCCCAAGTTTACACCTGTGGCTTCCAAGTTCAGCCCTGGAGCCCAAGGTGGACCTGGGTCACAGCCCAGTCAGAAACTGGGGTCCCCCGAAGCTCCCTCCACCACTGGTACAGGCTCCCCTCAGCCCCCTGGCTTCATCTATGCGCAGCAGAGGGAGAAGCCCCGAGTTCAAGAGAAACAGCACCCAGCGCCCCATCCGACTCAAAACCAAAGCCAGGTGAGGGATGAGGCTGGGACCAGGCCGCGGGGTTGGGTTCAGCCGGAGAGGTGACCAGGAGATTGGGTGGGTGTCGGATTGGGAATTTCCACCCTGTGGGGCTAGATTGGTGGGAGCAAGCCCAGAGAAAGCTGTTCCTCTGGAGAGGCCTGGCTGGGTCTGGTGCTAGGTGGAGCCCGACTCAGTGTGCTGAGCAGCCAGAAGCCTGTGTTAGGAGGATTCAATCAAGCTTTCCTCCTTGCACCTTTGTCCCAAAATATTACAGGGGAGGATGAGATCACTAGTCCAGCCTTGGTTTTTCCCGTTCTCGGGCTCCAAGTTAATCTGTCGGTTTCTTTCCGCACCCTGAAGCCCCTCCCCCCCACCCAGCTGGAGAGAATCGTCGCAGCACCAGTAAACACTGGCAGAGCCAGCGTCAGCTGAGAGCCAGCTCTATGCCCTGTGCCCTGTGCTCCTTAGGCTAGGACAGCGGAGAGAGGAGGTCTCCCCAAGATGCTCTGGTCTCGGGGGGGGGGCCCAAGGGCCTGGGGTAGAATTCCCAGCTCAGCTTCTCGCAAGCTGTTGAATCCGAGACAGATTTGGTCAACCTGGAGCCTCAGTTTCTCTCCCCTTAACATAAGGCTATCTGCACCAGACGGTGGCTATGAAGAGTAAGTGAGCTAATGCTTAGAAAGTGCTGGGTTCTCTGTCTACCACATAAACACTCAAAATAGAAACAAGCAAACCAAAATGGTTGTTGGCTTCTTGTTCAGAGACAAGGTCTTTGAGTTGAAGAGACCCAAGTGGTCATGTGGTCTGTCTGCAGAGCCCAGCTGATACCGTTAAAGTCTGTATGCGTAGGAAGTTTGCATATAGGAAGAAATGCCAAATGTCAGTTCCTGTAACTCAGCATCTTGTGAATTACAGGAACTCAGAACAGGGAGCCAGCTTGGGGACTTCAAGTTAAGCAAGGCATCGAGGAGCTGGTGTGCCTTGAATGATGGGCAAGACTAAGAATCCAGAGAGGAGAGGAAACAGCATTTCGATGGAAATTGCATTGGGTTAGGATTAAGAGTGTGCAAAACTCAAGGGCGCATGTGTACCAGGGATGTTTGGAGAGCAGAAAGCAGAAGGTCTTTGTGGGAAAATTATAGAGCTATACTTAGGTGCAGGCTAGCGGGAGCAGGAAGTGAAATCCACACGGAGCTTGTGCATATTGGAGAATCACTAATGATTTCTGAGTAGTGTGTGACTGGGTCAGGAGAGTTGGTGGAAGGAGTGCTTTATGCTTTCTGGACCATTCTATCTAGCAGAGGTGTGTGTTAGAGGTCAGGAGGTAGGTCGATGATGTGTGTGAGTTCACTTCCAGGCCACAGTAACATTAGTTGCAATGAAAAATAAGACCCAGGAATGAACTCTGTTAACAAAGAAAGGGCCTACAGGAGAAGGCAACTGCTAGGAGTTGGAAGAGGAGAGGGGAAGAAAGAGGCCCTGAAGGTTCAGAGGCTGGGTATCTTGGGGAGCGACGGTACTGCTGACAAAATAGAGAAGTCCAGGAGGGGAAATGGTTTGGACGGGAAGAAGAGGGGTCCAGTTGTCAGCCCATTGAGCAAGAGATTCCAAGAGCACTTGTTTTCAGCTAGAACTGTCAGTTACCTGTAAACGTGGGACTGGCGTTGAAGAGAGACGTACACATGGTGGTTCGTGCAGGGACACTGAGGCAGGCTTCCTGGGACTGGAGAGGGGAGCCAAGGGTCTGGGACGAACGTGGGTCCAGCCGCATTGGTTAGGTTGGAGGGAGAAGAGGGCCAGCAAAGGAGTGGGAGAAGGGCTTGAGGAGGGAAGGAAGTGTAGGGTGCAGTCCCGAGGAGCCCTTCAACTGTGGGTTTGAGGAGTGGGAGGATTCGGATAAGGCTGAAGATGTGACTAGGACATTGCAGATGGCCTTGGGGTGGCCCGTTTGTGCCCTGTGTGGGAGCACAGTGTAAGGAATTGAGTGAGTGGATGGTGAGAACATGGAGTTGGTGGTGTAACCTTGTTTCAAAGGTTAGCAGCAATAAGCGATGGACTGTGATTGTGTGCGCATGTGTGTGTGTTTTCAGTTTACGGGCCCAGGTGTAGTAAACTTGAGACAGGCTCAGGGGCCGGGGGTGCTAAGAACAGGGACTGACTGACACCCCAGAGGTGTCCCAGAGAGCAGGGACAGGGTCACACTCGAGCTGTGCAGGACAGGGAGGGAGCTTGGGCTGGACGCCTGCCATCCTCACAGTCTTGGAGGGGTGAGGTCATCAGTGAGCGTGAGGGGTTGAGGCTGTTGGGGGCTCTGAGAGATGGGAAGGGTTTGGAACAGCTGCTATGGAAAGGCAACTGGGAATCTTACCGCAGCCAAATACCAGACAGCCAGGCTGGGCCAGAGGCGCGGAGAGCGCTGCAGTGGTTTGTGCACACAGTCTGCAGTGTTTGGTGATTTCCCCACCTACTTTCTGCAGCTTGGAGACAGAAACAGGAAGCAGGTGGGGGTGTGACCAGATAGCTGAGGTGGCAGGAGTGACAGTGGGAGCCTTGTAGATGTCCTGGCCAAGGGCAAGCCGGGGAGCTTGGCGGACAAGGGAAACGAGGCAGGCAGGGAGTCAGGCACCCTCCAACCCTTCTGCCTGGTCATTTAGCAGGCAGGAGTCAGGCAAAGGACTTGGGGGAGTGGTTGGGGCCAAAGAGTGTCAGCCTCAGGTCCGAGATGCCCCGAGATGGAAGGTGGCTGTGACGGAGAGGTTTTGCAGCCCTGGGAGCTGAGGAGCTAGAGGTCTGATTCCTGTGATTGTGGCAGCAGTGACAGCTGTCAGCAGGCAGGAAGGACACAGTGGCTGATAGTGTCCTGGGGGACATGGGTACCCTCGGGGCGGGGGTGCACGTGGGTAGTTCATCCTTCCAGAGAACGAACAGGCGTGTACAGCGGCACTGGGAGAACGAGGGCTGCATGGGTCCCTTTCCCTGGCCCCAAATTCCAGCAGGGGAGCCTGGCAGGGAAAAAGGGTGAGGCTTGCATTCAGGTGCTCCTGTCAGTTAATGGTCACAGACGACAGAAGTCTCGAGGGACAGTGGCGGAGATCTGGGGGAGGCTGGCCTCCAGGGACCCGAGTGAGGCAGAGCACAGCGGCTCAGTCTGGATGTGCTCTGGCTGTGGGGGTGGGGTGGAGGGTGAGAGGGGCTGCTGGCTGTGGCAGGAGGTAGCGGGAGGCTTGGACGTCCCGGGTGTTGGAAGAAAGAGGGAGCCGGCAGGACAGTGTTAGGGTCATCCCGGGTGGCCCCGTCTCCTAGTGGTGCAGACCCACACAGCGTCCCTGTGCAGGTGCGGGTCATGTAGCTCCTGCTGCAGTTCCCTGGCTACAGCAGTGCCTTGTCCCTAACCTTTGCCCCTTCCCCCAGTCCCAGTCTCCAGCACTCAGGGTCCCCTAAATAGGAGTGGTGGCCTGGCCTGGGGACTGGAGTTGGGTAGACCGGAAGCCCCTCCCTCAGAAGTGCTTGTGGGGGCTGGGCGGGCCCCTGCGGACAGCCTGGGGTTTAACGTGTGCTTCCGCCTGTGTTGCAGCCTCATGCTGACAGGGGCTGCTCAGCAGCAGGCGGGCCGGGTAGGTGTGTGCGCACGTGTGTGCACGCGTTGCGCGCCCCTCTTCTGTGAGGGGCCGTGTCTGAGCATGCTCTGTGGAGTCAGTGCGTGGCTCTGGCGTGTTCGGTGGCTTCAGTGACCCGAGCTGCTGTGTGTGTGTGGCTCTCGTTGCTCAGTCGTCCTGGCCTGTCTGTGACTGCTGGTGTGGGGGTTGGGGGAAGGTGGCTGGGGTTTTGGGTGAGTCAGGCGGAGATCTCTGTCCTCTTTCTTCGCTCTGCAGGGGATCCAGGCTGAGGTCACCCCTACCCCCCTGTATGTGTTGGGGGTCAGGCAGGGTGGGAGGAGGAGGAGCTGGAAGCTGAGCGTCTAGGAAACAGGCGGGAGCTGAGTCCTCAAGGAAGAAGGGGGTCCGGTTGGCTGGCCTGGGAGGGTCTTGGAGGGTGTGAAGACAGTGTTGGGGTTCCAGGTGCGCTCTCCTGGGGCTCCGGGACCCCTGACCCTGAAGGAAGTGGAGGAGCTGGAGCAGCTGACCCAGCAGCTGATGCAGGACATGGAACACCCTCGGCAGAATGTGGCCGTGAACGGTGAGGCTCCCGCCTGCCCCAGGAGCTGCTGCCCTCTGCTTTAATGCTTGCTCGGGGCAGCCCGAGCCACGGATCTCTTCCTTCTGTTGATGGCGCGCTTCTGTGGCCTTCCCAGAGTCCTGTGGTCGGTGCCACGAGCCGCTGGCACGTGCGCAGCCTGCAGTGCGCGCCCTGGGGCAGCTGTTCCATATCACCTGCTTTACCTGCCACCAGTGTGAGCAGCAGCTGCAGGGGCAGCAGTTCTACAGCCTGGAGGGGGCACCGTACTGTGAGGGCTGCTACACTGTGAGTAGTCGGGGTGGGGCGCCAAGCTGGGATGGGGTGGTGAACCTTAGAAGCTGGCCCTTGGGGTCCAGTTCCCTGCCAACCTGTTGCCGCTGCCTCCGCAGGACACCCTGGAAAAGTGCCACACCTGTGGGCAGCCCATCACGGAACGCATGCTGAGAGCCACGGGCAAAGCCTACCACCCGCACTGCTTCACCTGCGTGGTCTGTGCCTGCCCCCTGGAGGGCACCTCCTTCATCGTGGACCAGGCCAACAGGCCCCACTGCGTCCCTGACTACCACAAGTGAGCATGTCCGTGCTTTGTCTGGCGGCAGGGACAGTCCCGGGCCCTGGTCTTGCTTTCTGGCCCCATGTCTGGCCTGTGACTGTAGGGAAGGACTCATCCGGACTTAGCTGTGTGGTGGTCCTGCTGCTCCCCTGCGGCCCTTTTGGGTGTGTCCAGTGCCCTGTGGCTTGTGCTGGGGTGACTTCATTTCAGATGCGGGCTGGCCCTACAGTTCTTTTGGTGCTCAGGCTTTTGGAGCAGCAGTTTCTCACTAAAAGCAGTAAAGTTTACAGGGCGGCCATGTTCTCAGGCCAGATGGCAGAATACCATCATTTTAGCTAAAAGGGTGGGCCAGCAAAATTGCAGAATCTGCCCCTAACCTTGGACAGTGAATCAAGGGGGATGTGTTTTCAGGCTGGCACTGGGGATGGCACAGGCTCCACGTCCCTTTGCACTGCTGGGGTCAGGGCAGAAGCACCTGCATGCTGGGCATAGGGCAGGTGGGAGCAGGGGGGACACCTCGTTTCGGGGGATGGGGATTGGGAAGGAGAGTGGAGAGGGAGGAAGTTCCTGTGAGACTGGCTGTAGCTCTTGATTTTAGGCTTTCTGTCGAGTTTCCTCCACCTAGAGGTGTGGGACATGGAGGTCTGCCTCAGCCTCATTACCCGGGCTCTCCAGAGGGGAGAGGCTTGAGGTGCCCATCGAACCCACCATCTTACTCTCTGCCCCTCCCAGGCAGTACGCCCCACGGTGCTCTGTCTGCGCGGAACCCATCATGCCGGAGCCTGGCCGTGATGAGACTGTGCGAGTGGTTGCTCTGGACAAGAACTTCCACATGAAGTGTTACAAATGCGAGGTCAGCTGTCCCTCCTGGTCCTGGTGCAGGGCTTGACAAACTAAGAAAGGGACTGCCCAGTGGGAGGAAAGAGTGTTGCTTCACTGTGGTGGGGGTGGTGGTGGCAAAGTTATGAAGAGAGGTGAGAGTGGGGTTGAGACAGGATGTGCGAGCCCCAGAGGCTCATTGGGGTGGGGGCCAGTGGGTACCCCAGGGCAGTCTGCCAACCCCCACCTGGTGCAGAAGAGGCTGGGAAGACCCACATGACCAGGGTGCCAGCTCTGAGCCCCATGGAGTGAGTGGCCTTTGTAACTCAAAGGTGGAGCCCCAGAACAGTAGGGTAGAGCAGGGACCTTCCAGGCCAGCGATCCTTCTACCCTTCCTTCCCCCAGGACTGTGGGAAGCCCTTGTCTATTGAGGCGGATGATGACGGCTGCTTTCCCCTGGATGGCCATGTGCTTTGCCGGAAGTGCCACACAGCGAGAGCCTAGACTTGAGCAAGGGCTCCTTCCGGAACGCAGGTCCTCTCCCCGTCACGGACCACCCACACTGAGACCAATCCCTGCCTCCACCCGCCCTGCCTTCCTCCATTCCAAACCGCTCCCTGGAATCCCAAGTGCCCCGGCCCAGGGCCCCAGCATGGCCCTCCCGGCCTGCAGGGGTCGCCTGCTCGCTGCCCTCCAGGTCCTCACCCGAGAGGGCACCAGTTTAGTGCTGCTGCTTTCACTGCTGCACCAACACCCTTGGCTGGCCCCTGAGCAGCCTCCGTACTCTGCTTGCTGAGGGCTGGGAGATGCCTGACCCTCCGGGAGCCTGGACACCCACCCTGCCCATGCTGCCGGGTTGTAGCTACAGCTACAGATTAAAAAAACCTTGTTTTCCAGAATGCTCTATGGTCAACTCACAGTGTCTAATGTCCTTGGAGGAGAGAGGGATAAAATGATCGGGGGTAGGCATGAAAACTCAGTTCCTGTTTATTTACAAAAATATATATGTATATGTATATATATTTTTATATATATATATATATATATTAAGCCATCCCCCAGTGCCCACCTGCCCATAATCACCTTAACTTCACCTCCACCACCCTTTTTAGAACAAAGAGGCTCCCTCTGGGCCCGGAGGCGCAGTCCTGGAAGAGTGGGCAGGGGCAGCACCAATAGCCTACGTCTCGTAGGCTGAGGAAGGGCCTGGGGGAGTGACCAAGGCCCTGTCCTTGTTTCCTGAGGAGGGGGAGGGGAGGGCTGAGGCATCTGCTCCATGAGATGATCACTCAGTCCTTAAATCCCTGAATACTGCAAAGTATGCGCTTCTGGTGCCCAGGCAGAGTGATTCCCATCTGCGTCAGGTCCCTGTAGAAAGGAAGGGAGGCCTTGAGTCTGGACGCTCGGACCCCAGGCACCTGCTCACCCCAGACACCCCAGCTCCAGGTCCGTACTCGGCTGTCAGCTCCAGCACACACTCCATGGTGTCCAGCCCGGCCGAACGGAAGTGCAGGATGTAGCGCTTCATGCGGATAGACTCGAGCCACTCGGAGACGTTCCGATAAGGGATTCCGTCTGAGCCGCTCAGGCTGGGCAATCGGAGAGTCACCCTGTGGGACAGGAGGCTGTGTTGGTTATCTGCAGACACAGGGCTGGTTGGCTTAGCCTCAACATCAGCAGCGGGCACCAAAGCTGGGTACCCGAGCAGAGTGCTTGTGAAGTGGGCCGGCCATTGTCTGGACCCACTTCCTGGCTGGTTTCCTGGTGTGCTTACAGCTGCTGACAGCCCCACTGTGCTGACCGATCTAGGAAGGTGGCTGCCCTTGGAGTCCCCAACAGAAGCAGGTCCCAGCCCATCAGAGATGAGTGTCCTGCTGGCGAAGTGGAAGTGGGAGCTGGGAGGCAGAGGCCTTGCAGCTGGGTGCAGTCCTGCCCTTTCCACGGTGGCCCCTGAGCCCTGGGAGCAGCCCCCACTTGCCACTTTCAACCTCTGCTGTTATTCTTGCACTCTGACACCCACAACACAATGAGTATTCCTGTACTAAAGCCGGCCAGAGCCAAAAACCATTAGCAAAGTAAATCTGCTGGGGGAAAAATAGCCAACATTCCAGAAAGATTAGCACATGCAGTCTCCAGCATATGAGGGAGTTGTGCTCCAAAAGATAGTTTCAAAAGTTGGAACTTGGAACATGTTTTCTCCCCAACAAGGTTATATATGGTGGTTTGGTATTGAGGCCAGGAAGCCTGGCTGGTTTACCCGATAAAGCACTTGAAGCACAGCCTTGCCCGGCTCCCCTGCCTTACTTGTCCTCCTCTTCATGCTCTACATTCTGGCTTTGTTTTTGGTAAAATGCAATTGTGACCATATCCCTCCCTCCCTCCGACAGTTCTTTGCACGCAGGAAGTCCAATCTGAGTGCCGCTTCTCTGACCCCCGCTGCTTTCCCAGCTATAGCCTACTGTCCCTGGACAGGATGCTGCCCTCGTCCTGTCATCTGCAGTCTGCCAGCCCTCAGCTCCTCCAGCTATGTGATGGGAGAGCCTTCCCCAGGCCACCCAGGTTGCCCCTGCTGTCCCAACTCCAACCTCACCACCCAAGCTCCCTGGAGCAGGTGCCACACCGTAACGTGGCCTTAGCTCCAGGAACTCCACACCAGTAGGCATTCCAAAATGTGTCGTATGAATGAACCTCTGCCCCACAGGTAGGAATGTCTCCATGGGGAAGGGGTATGTCAGGTCCCAGGCTAGGCCAGAGAACTCCCCAGGAAAAATGTGGCTCTGGCCATAGTACAGTATAATGGTTCCATGGCAGGTGAATTAGTGGACTGGGGTCTGGCTATAATTTCTGCAATGCAGGGAATCCAGAACTGGCCTCTTAAATTGTACTTTGCAGAGTTCTCCATGTGCATTCCATCTCAGTGTACTTCCAGATCTGACCTCTAAATCTCCCCATCCTTCCCCAGCATGGCTACCTGGGATCGAAGTTGGCAATGGTCCTCAGAGAGTAGGGGTCGGCAAGCAGTTTCTCCAGCTGTCCCTGCAGCTGGGTGAAGGTGGGCCGCCGAGCACGTTCATATGCCCAGCAGTTCTTCATGAGTTCATACAGAGGGGCAGGGCAGTCCACAGGAGGGGGCAGCCGGTACCCGTCCTCAATGCTCTTCATCACCTGCAGGAGGGACAGGTAATGCCCTAGGGCCGGAAGCCCACTGGAGGCCAGGAGAAAACAACATTCACACCAGGTCATTGCTGTGGAGCTTCTGAAACAACCCTGACCAGGGTGGGAGAGGTAGACAACAAGGTGAGGATATAGAAGAACAAAAAAGGTCAGGATGAAATAGGATTATTTGCAGAAAACAAACGTGGATGAATGTGGGGAATGGGGATGAATGTGGGAAGAGATGAGGTTAGAGTCAGGGACCCCACGGGGAGGAAAAGTCCAGACTCACCTCCTGATTGCTCATGTCCCCATACGGCTTGTCCCCGAAGCTCAGCACCTCCCACATCACAATCCCAAAGCTCCATACGTCGCTGGCTGCAGTGAAGATCCTCTGGGCAATGGCCTCAGGGGCTGTCCATCGGATGGGAATCTTCCCCCCCTACGGAGGCACGGGGCAGACGGGTGACGTGGGGCACAGATGGATGAAAACGCCGTGTGGGCAGGGATGGAAAGTTACGGTGCCCACCCAAGCACGAGTCCCTGTGTACCCGTGTCACTATGAGTGGCATGCAGTGATGTGGCATGTGTGGGGCTCTTACCTGGGTTTCATAGGTGCCACCGAAGTCATCCAAAAGGCGAGTTAGGCCAAAGTCAGACACCTTGCAGCACAGGTTCTGATTCACCAAGATGTTCCTGGCAGCCAGGTCCCGGTGGACGTAATTGTGGTCACTGAGATAGTTCATGCCGGATGCTATGCCATGTAGCATGGCCACCAGCTGCCCAGGGGCTAGCTGGTCTTCCCTGTCCTGCAGTAGTGTGCGTGAGTCGGGGGCTGGGCAGTGACTCGGGGCCTCATGGTGCCTCCCTCTCCCCAGGTGGTCCTCTGCGCTCCTTACCTTCAGGAAGGCATCCAGGGCTCCGTTCTCCATAAACTCTGTGATGATCATGATGGGCTTTCCTGGGACACAGTGCAGCTATCACTCTTCCAGCCCTTGGCAGCACCCCCCACTTCCGGTGGGTGGGCTCCCTTCCTCCCTCCCCCCTGCTCATGGGGACCACAGCTCATACTCTTAGTGATGACACCTTCCAGATGCAGAATGTGTGGGTGGTTGAACTGCCCCATGATAGTGGCCTCGCGAAGGAAGTTCCACCACTGGCCATCTGGGGACGTGTCTTTCAAGGTCTTAATGGCCACAGTCTTGCAGTCGTGGTGGGGGAGGCTCAGGGTCCCGCGATAAACTTCCCCAAACTCCCCTGAGTAGAAAGAAAACAGGATTCAGGCCTAATACACCATCAGGCTACTGTAGGTTCAGACAGTGACCCCCTCGAGTCTCAAGCCCTCCCCTCTGGAGGATCAGAAGAATGGGGTGCCTGTCCTGGGGCACAACTTGGACTGTCCTTCCTGGGGAAGGGACCCTGCAGAGCCAGCATGAGCTCTGCATTCTGTGGGTAGCACACCACTCAGCTTAAGTACACACTCACGGAACACTGAGCCCTGGGCTGTCCTGGGCTGTTTTTAGGAAGGGCCGCTTGACCCAGGGCTGGTGCCCAAGTGACGGGGAAGCTGACCCTTGCTGCCTCTCTTCTGTGAGCTCCCTGATCTTAGCTCGACTGGCTTAGCTGCACAATTGGCATGGACACTGCCAAGCTTTGTTCTCTGCTCAGATCCATTTCCTCTGGTGACCCGAGGGAGCACGGCAGCCCAAGGACACTGGGCCCCTGATGGGGTGGAATGCTGGCCTTGGGAGGCCGTGAATCTCTCCCACTTTGGGAAAGCATCTGAGAGCAGCCGGAACCACAGAGCACCACATCTATGTTCAGAGAAGATGCATTTAACACTCTCGGAAACCCCATAACCACAGAGCAAACCATGTAGGAAGCAAGGGCTGCCCGGGGCACCCAATGTGGGGTTTTTACCATGCATGAGGACATGTGTGAGCTCATCCGGGAGCTCTGGGCTCAGAGAGGCCAGCTGGGCTCCCCATGAAGGCCGGAAGGTGGAGGGCTGCTGGAGGCTCTGTGCTGCCCCACACGGGGACCAGCTGCGGCACATAGTAGGGCTCACCTTCCCCTATGACAGTGTCCACGATCAGCCAGTCTGGGTCCAGCTCCCTGGTGGAGTCCAGGGCCCCCTGTGCAGGGTCCTCGTAGGCCTGGAGGTCCACGTAGGGCTTCAGCCACAGCTTGTCTTCTGGGAAGGACCGGGAGGTTCAGCATTTCAGGGCCCAGGAGTGTGGGGGCGAGGCAGAAGAGCTGGCAGCTGAGCTCTCTCCTCTCCACACTCCTCTGCTCCAGGAGGCAAGCTCTGCTTTGGCTCAAGAGGGAGAAAGTCTCCATTCTTAGCAACAAAGCACCCGTGCCCTGGCCCTTCTTCCTGTCAGTGCTCCAAGCTCCTCTGTCCTCACTCCCCAGGTCCACAGCAGTGGGCCAGAACCCAGGCCCAAGGAGCAAATTCCGTGCTCCAAACTGCCCAGTCTTCCCATGGCTCATGACCTGGCCTTGGTCCCTGTGCCCCTCCGTCAGTCACAGTTCATTTGATTCGGACGGAGCCCCCCAACTCCAGCCCCTTGGAAGACTGTGTATCACCCGGCTCCTTGCAGGGCCACCTAATGAGGTGTCAGGTAAGAAACCCACATGCCTCAGAAGACATCGGTCCCCCTCCTGCCCGCCAGACCTCAGCCTGGGCCCAAGGGCCTCACCACCGGGGTAGGGGAAAGCTGCCCAGAGCCCAGGGCGGCCCCACAGTAGCACCAACAGCCAGGGTCAGAGCCACGGATGGGGTATTAGGCAGAGTTAATTAATCAAAGTTAATAATTAGGTAGCAAAACACAAGAGCCCTGGGGACAATAAACCCAGCCTGCACCCCCAGAGTTGACTTGGCAAATGCGGGTCCCTCGATAGCTTTCTAGAGCAACACACACACACACACACACACACACACACACACACACAGTCTCTCTCAGTCTCTCTCTCTCTCTCTCTCTCTCTCTCTCTCTCTCTCTCACATGCACACTCAGGTGCCTGGCTCACCCCGGTCAACCTCAGTGATGCGGTCTCGCTGCCTCTGCTGCCGCGGTTGCTGGCCTCTCCTGTGGGGGTGAAGTAGCATCTTCAGGGTCCTAGGGCCATCTTGGTGGCCCAATGGACTGTGGCTCAATTTCCCTCAGAAACAAGGGGAAGGGTGTGCGGGATGGGTATGAGGCGTTTGGTACCAGGCACTGGAGGGGCTATAGTGGGGGCAGCTGCCCAGGCAGAGGGACCCAGGGTGGATGGGTGGGCGGGGAGGGGGAAGGACCCAGCACCTCGAACGGCAGATGTAAATCCCAAGCAGCAGCGCCATGCCGAGCAGCAGCCCAAAGATGATGGCCACAATCTCTCCTCCGGTCAGGCTCCTAGAAGCTGTAGGGATGGAGGTCACAGCCCACAGGGGTGATGGTGGTTAAAAGTCAGGGTTCTGGGTTCATGTAGGGTCTGTCTCCCATACCAGGGAGATGGATGTGTGTATGTGTGCATGTGTGCGTGCAAGTGTCCATGTGTGTAGAGAAGAGGAAGGGCCACCAACTGGAATAAGAGCTGGGGTGCTTCCGTGGCACAAGAGTGCTCAGCAGAACAAGGAGAAACCCACCTGGTGGTGGTGGCGAACTCGTCCGAAACTCGTGGTCAGGGGAGAAAGGCCCGGGGCCCAGCGAGGTCAACGTGCGGACTCTGACAATGTAGGTGGTGTCTGGCTGCAGTTTCGTCAGAAGGACTCGGGGCTCTAGAACCATCTGGTGCCATTCTTCGTCCTGTGGGTGGGACTTGTGTTAAGCAGGCTATGCTGAGCCAGGCCCGGTGGACAGGGAGGGCCGGCAAAGGAGCACACGGGGCGAGGCCGGCTAGCATGGCAAGGGCAGGGTTCTGCCGCTCCCCGGGTTAGGAATGTCAGCATGTGCCCAGGCACGGGTACAGAGGTCGCCCCTGGGGGCATCCTGACCTGGTTCAGCACATGCAGCTCGTAGCTCAGGTTCCCTCCTGGGCTGCGGGGCCGGGCCGCTGCCCAGGTCAGCTCCAGCTGCCTTGGTTCTTTCTTCACCAGCTTCAGAGAGAGGCCCGAGATTGACTCTGGGAGTCCGTGGGGACGGAGATGGATGTGGAAGCAAAGAGAGAATAACTTAAGCAGTGTTTCAGCGGCTTCCCGCCCATCTCTGGTCCCCAGGGCCTCAGACCCTCTGCTCCTGCCAGGTGCCTACCTGCCTGGCCCATGTTGATGCTGAGGGAGGCGCTGGCTGGCCCAGAACTGCTCAGCCCCGACACTCCATTTTGGGATTTGATGTTAAAGGTGTAGTTGGCATAGGGTTCGAGGCCATCGACTTTTACAGCAGGTGTTGCGAGCTCCCCGGACCCTGGGGAGAGGCGCATGCCTGTCCCACAGGGCTGGCAGGATCCCCCATCCTGTGCTGCACCCCGACACTGCAAACACTCCACACTGTATCGGACATCCTGGCGTCCCCCCATGTCAGTGGGGGGTTCCCAACGCAGGGAGAGCTGAGTCCCCGACACAGAGAAGCTCAGGTTTCGGGGAGCTGATGGGGGGCCTGGAGGAGAAGAGCCATCAGTAGGTGCCAGCTTTGCTCACATCCAAGCTACTGAATAACCTCCAAACCCTCCACCCACCACCCCAATTCCCGAAGTCCCCTAAAGGCCTCAGCAGGACAGTGGACTTCCGCTGAAGAGAAAGCAGTGTGACCACACCTCTGCATTCTCCACACGGAGCTGGCTGACACCGGGACAGTGTCCAATGTCTGAGGAGCTCTGGAGAATCCTGGCCCTAATGAAGACCCAGCAGAGGTCCAGGCCCTGCCCCTTGGACTCACGTGTGCACGCCTGCTGGGGGCCCTCTCCAGGGGCTCGGTAGTGGCCACTCTCACACGTACAGACGGTGGCCCCCTCGGCGTCAGCTGTGCTGTGCTGGGGGCATTTGAGACAGTGGGATATGCCCGTCTCTGTGCGGTAGGAGCCCCTCGGGCAGGCTGGAGAGAGAATGCAACACAGCTGTGGTGCCCAACCCCATCCTCTCTTCACCCCATCCATCACACAGGAACACCCCTGCATAGGTTTCCCCGGGGCTCGTGGGCACTCAGAACCCACACGAGAAGGAGTGTTGGCATCCTTCCCTGCTTGGCACCCAGGAGGGCCTCCCGAGTGGCCCTGGGGGAGGCTCATCACCTCCTTACCTGTGCATCCCGCGCCGCTGCCTTCCTCATAGCCAGGCTCACAGTGGCACCGGCCCATGGGCACCAGCCACTCGCCGTCGGGGCTGCAGTGCATGCGGGGGGCACCTGAGGGCCCGGCGCTGACCTGTGCATGTGGCACGCAGGTCCCCGCTACTTCAACCAGCCCACCAGGTCCAGGAAGGGTGTCAGGGAACTGGGCCAAGCCGTGCACAGTCTCAGGGCAGCGCTGGTAGAACACGCGTACAGACACTAAGGCTACACAGGCGCCCGGGTTGTGGAAGGCCAGGTAGAGGCCGCGGCGGGTCAGGCGGCCCAAGGAGCAGCGCTCCACATTCAGCTTCATGGAGCCAGACGCGAGGTCACGGGTGGTGAAGCTCTGGTCTGCGGCCACTGTGGTTACCTGGGAGGAAGGTGGGGCAGAGAGGCAAGATGTCAAGGGCTTCATCCCCACATAAGAGAAAGGGCTGTTTGCTTAATGCAGATTGAGCAACCTTAATCCAAAAAGCCCCGAATCTGAAATGCTTCCAAGCCTGAAACTTTCAGCGCCTACCGATGATGCCACAAATGGAAAATCCCCACACCTGACCTATGTGACCGGTGACAGTAAAAATGCAGGTGCACGAAAAGTATAAAACTACCTTCAAGATATGTGTAGAAGGTGTGTATGAAATATAAATTTCGTGTTTCGAATTGGGTCCCCTCCTCCAACCATCTCATTCTGTATATGCAAATATTCCAAAGTCTGAAAAAATCTGAAACACTTCTGATCACCAGCATTTTGGATAAGGGACACTTCACAATTTACACAGCCAGGAATGGAGAGCTTATTATGCGGAAGGCACCAGGCAGAGCACTGTGTCTGTGTGACAGTAGCCCATGCAATAATCCTGTGAGGTAAGATACCTTATCATCTCTCTTAACAGATGAGAAAACCAGGGCTCAGGCAAACTAGAGACCTCGTATGATATCACACAGCGATGATGGGATGGGGCTAGGACTGGAATCCAGGAAGCGGGAGACTTTATAATCCATAAAAGTTCCACTACTGGGAGGTGTTCCTAACCCTAATGCAATGAGGCGATCAGTTATGGAGTGTGTCATAATTAATTTATTACTAATAAGAAACTTTACAACTTTCGCTCTTAGGATAGAAATGAGAGCACATTCCATAATAATGTGTTCCTTACTGTTTTGCATTTCTATATATTTCCCGAGTAAGAACAAAAGGGATATTAGAGATTGCGGGCAGGGAATTGCCCTACTATAAAACTCTAGCTGCCAAACGCACGGAGTGTGTTACAAATGAATATCATTGGGGCCGACAAAAGAAAAGCCTAAATATATCTGCACTGCGCTTGCCTCCTCCACTACAGCATTGCGGCATCTCATCTCAGCAAGTGTTTAAGTAACAGCCTCTGGGTCAAACAAAGTGGCCTCGGTATCACTATTTTTTGATCATGAACCCAAAGCTTGGAGCCCTTAACAAGCGAATCAGAGAGACACTCAAATCCAGCCTTTCTGGTTTCTACTCCCACATTCTTTTCATTATTCTACACCTGCCCTCCCTTCCTGTCTGTGCCACCTTCTTTATTTCTTAGCTGAGCCAGGGCAAGGTGAGGAGCCAGGCAGGAATCGGTGTCAGGGCCGTGACGACACAGAGAGGCGGCAGCACCTTTTGGAACAAGGGCCGGCGCAGCTGGATGCCCACATCCCGGTCGCTCTCCATGTACAGGAGGTTGAAGGTCTCCTTGCAGCCCAGAGGCCCGGCTCCCCCGGGGAAACTCTTGCAGTCGCGCACGGTGAACTGCAGCTCCACGTGGACGCGAGAAGCCTCCTCTCCTCGGTAGATCCAGTTGGAGCGAAGCCAGTGGTCGGTGTCTCCGTTTCCCTGCAGCGGGCAGTCCTGGTACATGTACAGCGGTGTCTCCTTCAGCATCTGTTGCACCTCGCTCCACTGTGGGGAGGTACTCTGAGTCAGGAACCAGCGCTGATAGAGCAGGAGGACCTACCTCACCCGACCCCTCCGCCCCAGGATAGCAGGTCAAGTGTGTAAGGCTGCAGATTTACTTGCACATAGGATGGGCAGAAAACGAGCCCCTCAACCTAGCTAGCCCTGGTCCCTGCAGTTTGTCTAGTGCCAGTTTTTACCCCTTCATCAGCGGAAGTGTCAGGTAGCCCAAGGCAAAGCTCATTCACGAAATCCTTCTGTCTCTCTGTGCGGTGAAGAGGAGCTTCACTTTTGGAGGGCAAGAACAAGCCCAGAACTGTCCCTGTAGTGGACTCTCATCTTCTCCAATATTCCTTCCAGTTTCAGCCATTAGCAAGATCAACTGAAAGAGCTGGCTGGACTCCCAGGCACTATCAGGTTTGCCCTCCTTAACTTCTTTCACAGTAAAAGAATTTTAAAACCTAGGAATAATGGCGAGCACTAATACAGCACTTACCACCGGCCAGTCACTATTCTAAGCACTTTCCATGAGGCAGGGAGGTAGAGTGACTTGCCCAGTGGCCGAGTGACCTGCTCAGGTGTGAAGAGAGAGCCGTGAGGCTAGGCGTTTCAGGCTCCAGAGTTTATCCTCTTAAACATTATGCTTCTGTATGCTTACTTTGCAGTCAAGAAATAAAGACGTACACCAAATAAAAAGGTTAAGTTCTCCCGTCCTTCCGCCCTGTTCCCAGAGGCAACCCCTCTTAACCACTCAGAGTAAAACTTTGCAGATCACTTTCAGCCTCCAGAGAAAAGTCTAAGTGCTTCGGTGCTCTGTTTTTCACATAAATGAGATCATATCAGTGTTATTCTGTAGGCTACTTTATGTTTTAATAAATAATGTCTTCGAAAGACGTCTGTATGAGTATATATAGAACTATCTAGCATGTTTTAGCCATCTTTAAATAGTATCCTATTGTATGGATGTAACATAATCTACCTAATCATTCACCTATTGTTGGCCATTTAAGTAGCTTCTAGCTTTTTTTTAAGAGCACATACAGATTAATGTAAGATTTCTGTATAACTGCTGTATCAAAGGTGAGATACTACTTATTTTATAAGATACTGCTAAATTGTTCTCTGAAAGGCTTTACCAATTTATGATTCCATCAACAAGGCAAGAGGGCTCATTACTTAAAATTTGGGTTTTTTTTTTTTTTTTTTTTTTTTTTGGTGCTGAGGATCAAACTCAGGGCCTAACGCTTGCTAGGCAAGAGCTTTACCGCTGAGCTAAATCCCCAGCCCCTATTAAAATTTCATCAATCATGGATATTAATGATCTTTTAACTTTTTGCCAATCCTATGGTCACCATTTTAATTTACATTTCTTTGAAGAGGCTGTGTGGTTGTCTTTTCTTCATTGGCTATTTGTATGTAATATCTGTTCATAACTTAGCCTGATATTCTGGTTATCATTTTATTATTCATTGAATGAGTTTTTATATGATACACATCTTAATCATTTGCTTCATATATATGTTTCAAATATTCTCTGCCATGGCACTTCTTTGTTAATGGTGTCTTTTATGCAGATATACATTTAAAAGTTTTACACAACAACACGATTTTGGATTGTGTATTTTGCTTAGCAAGTGCTTCCATGGTAAGATTATAAACATCTACCTTTTTTCTGAAAATTTTGTAGGTTTGGTTTTTGGGTTTAGATTTTAATCTCCTTATAATTCATTTCGTGTGTTTGTATGTAGAGTGTGGAGAGATGTCTTTACTTTCTCTCTCTTTTTAAAAAGAATAGATAGCTCATTGTCAGTTCAGTGACTAGCTGATGCTTTAGGGCTCAGGACGTGTGACCCCAAACGTACTTCTTTCGCATATTTTAATCTGATTGTTCTGAGAAACTAGACGTGAATGTAGCTCAGTGAAGCAGTGCTTTGGTGAAAAACATTTACATCTCTGAAGGAAATCTACATTTGCAAGGCAACCGTGCTGGGAGGAGGCCTTCTTGGACTTGGCTTCTGTCACCCAGAGAGACTTTTTATCGGCACAGCAGGCAGCCTTTGTTTAACCTGCTTCTGTGGCTTGTCTTCCCTCCCACCCCCGACCTCTTTCCACACCTCAGGATGGCAGGAAGGCCTGATCACCTGAGCTTTCCTACAGTGCTGTCTTCTGTAGGCTCCTGTACGAACACATCTAATTAAAGTGGGGTTTCTGTTGTTAATGTACCTACTGTCAATTTCATAGGCTCACTCGGTGAAACTTCAGAGTGGATGATTTTCCTGTTCCCTAAGATCTTCCCACATTGATTTGCAATCCCAGGGTCACTCACATTCAAATATCACGAATGTGGGGATGTTTTTGGACTTTCTGTTCTGTCCCCTGGGCCTGAGGATTCTTGTCAACACCACATGTTTTAACTCTTGTTGATGTTCTGATATCTGCTGGTAGAATGTGTCTACCATTGCTTCTTCAAAGAACATTCTTAGTCTTTAAGTATTTTTTTTCTTTGCCAGAAAAATTTAAGAAAACAGCTGTCAAATTTTGCAAAACATCCCATTGATATTTTGGATGCCACCCGATAATCTGACCGAGTATGCGGCCCTGAGACAGTTCACTTTCCCAGGGCTTTTACTTCACCACAGTGTGTGAACTCTCCTACCTACTCTCCGCTCTGTGGAAAGGCAAGAAAAAGCACCATTCATGAAGAATTTTGGTAGTGGGGTGGGGCAGAAATATAAGCTGCTGCGAGGCACATATTTCTGCATTATGTTTGCGAGTTCAAAGATGGGACAAGGGGCGTTAGGCAACGAAGTGGTCATGAAAAGCCCTGGAGTCTGCCTGTGAGGAAGCCACCCTGGGTGGGGGAGCCAGGTGGGAGAAGGCAGGCCAGGGGCAGGTGGACAAGGTGGTGGGTGGTCAATGGTCAGTCTGCAGCTCAGTAGCCAGATTGCCAGCGCTGCAGCTGGAGTCTAGAGAAGCAGATGTTCCCAGCTGTAACCGTCTGTTCCAGTTCCAGAAGTGACAGATGGGGAGAACCAGCCAGCCAGGAACGACATTAGGGATCTTTCACTCGCCACTCAGGCACTGCTGGCTGCTACATGGGGGGCATCTTGAGGAGCCTGACTCAGAGTGAGAGTGAGAGAGTGAGAGTGTGTGTGTGTGTGTGTGTGTGTGTGTGTGTGCGTGTGTGTTTTGAGAAGGGGAGGGGATAAGAAAAGTAAGGGGTGGGCATGCGGACTGCCGTTTTTTTTTTTTTTCTTCTTGCCCTCCCACTGCAACACTATTTTCCCAGCAAGATTGAGAAAGGGTTCTTCCTTTCTCTCTGGTTCTTCCCCAAGAGAACCAGCAGATGGACCTGCAGCCATTGTCGTGGGGTGATTAGGCGGTTTATGAGACGAGGTGCCTATTAGGGCTGGCCTAATTTAGGATTTTCCAAACAGCCCCTCCTGGAGGACATACTATGGTTTAGTCTATTAACTTTAATTACAGGCCACTCTGGGACAGTAGAGAATGAAAGCAGGACCCTCGGACCCAGAGGGAAGGAAAGCAAGTAATTCTGACCCCAGAAAGGCTGGACTGAAGTCTCAGAGACAGTAAGAAAGGGAACACCCGGGGAACAGGGTCCGGGACCAGAGAGTCCATCCACTGAGGCACCTTGGGTGGTTCTGTGGCCCGTTCTGCTGAGTGGCAGCAAGGGTGTTCTCTGGACTTCGTGTCCAAATACGCTCTCTGGATCCACCCACAACTGACCTCTGCTCACTAGGTCTCAGGGACACCCAGGGACGGAAGGGACGTGCAGCAGGCTCTTCATCTTCAGAGAGCTGTTATGGCCAGTGTGCAGGGAGCCTGCCTGGGAGGTACAGACACTGCCAAGGACTGTCGGTCCCCAAGGGGAGCAGCTTTTAACGTCTGAAGGATCTGACCAAAGCTTTGACTCTTCTCTCCAGCGAAAATGTCCACATGTGATTTAGGACACATGCTTGGGGATTCCCTGACGCCCTGAAGCCCACCCCTGCAACTCCACTGGAATGAAGGGAGCCGAGACGGGATGTTTCTGGTGTCTCTGTCGCCTCCCAAGCCAGACCCTGCTCTCTCTACTCTACACAGCCATTCTCCCCACCTCCCATCCCCAAGAGCATTTACCACGGAACACTCTGGGGCTGGGGAGCTGGGCATTCCCGTGGGGCGAGGCCTGACCCCCCCCCCCCAATCCCATTCAGGAGGCACTGACTCAACCTCCCCTCCCCCTCCAGGAGGAGACACTTCCAGTTTTTCCTGCTCTTTTCTATTCCTCCGCCCGCCTCTCCGCCCCAATTCCCGCTGGCCTTCACCCTTGAGCCTCCCCAAATTCCTCCTCTTGACACTTACCCCATCCTCTGGGGGGTCCAGCAGCCAGCCCAGCTCTCCTTGTGCCGTGGTCGTGTCCATCAGAGTGACTGGGGAAGGGAGGAAAGGAGCCTGCCGGTCACCTCTGGGGCAGGAGGAACCCATGCAACTCACATTCCTCACCCCCACCCCCAGCTTCCACATCCTCCTGCTAACATCTGTGACATCCGGAGCCTTGGGGGAGCAGGTGGGCAGAAAGGACCGCAAGGCTGCAGGGGTTGCAGGGTCTGAAGAGCGCGAGGGACGCCCAGGGACGCCGGGCAGAGTGGGCAAGGGTGGGAGCGCCGGAGCTCTGACCAGAGTCAAGACAGGACGCCGGAGTCCAGCAGCCCCGGGAACAATTCCCCCACTCGGGCCCGGGGAGGCTGGCGGAGCTGCGGTGGGCCTCTGCCGGTCCTCGGCGGGACCTGGGAAGTGCAGAGGCGGACTCCCGCCGTCAAAGGCCTGCGATGGGGGTGCAAGGCTTGACCCCCTACACCTGGGAAGCCCTGGATCTCGAGTCCTAGCCGTTTCCCTCGATGGCAGGTCGCCCGAAGGCGGCACCCACCTCGAAGCAGAGCGGGCTTCGGCCTCGCGGCGGGACCTGGGAATGAAGGGCCCGGCGGCCGGGGCGGGGCGGGGGCGCAGCCTCCCGGCCACCCCGCGCAAAAATCGCCGGCCAGCGGGGCTGGGGGACTGAGCCGCCGGAGCAGCCGCGCGGGGGGAAAGAGCAAAGGGCCCGGCCGGCGGGCGGGTTCGGTACCTTCCTCGGCGCGCGCCCCCGGGCGCGGCGGGGCGCACAGCAGCAGCAGCAGCGGCGGCAGCGGCAGCCCGAGCGCCCGGGCCCAGCGCCGCTCCATGGCCGGCCGGGACCTGCGACCTGGGCCCCGACGGCGGCGCCGGCGCGCGGCTGGGGAGCGGGCGGCGGGCGGGGGCGGGGCGGGGTCGGCCTCACCTGCTGCACCTTCTTAAGGGGGCAGGCGGGCCGGCCGGAAACTCGTCGGGCAGGTACCGGACTTGCCAACCTGGAGGCGTCGGGACCGGGACGAGACTGCGGGCGCCGCCTAGTGGGCGGCACCGGACGTCCGCTCACCTGTCTCCACTCTGGTCCTAACCCCGGCGGGCTTTGACGACGCCCCTGTATTCCTGCCTCTGCTTTGTGCGCACTCAGGCCTGTCTGGGGTCCAAGAAGGCGGCGGGAGGGACGCCGGCGACCTCAGTGCGGGAGGCTTCGCCGACCACAGCGCAAGCGGGTGCAAGCCTCGGCAAGGCAGCTGGGGGCGGGAAGACAGGTGCGGCCGGGCCGGGAAGGCCTCGGGAAGCTCGCCACGCCGCGGATGTGGGGACCCGGGACGGCTCCGGGTACAGGCGGCGGAGGAGGGCGCTGGCCCCTCGCTGTCTGGTGGTGTCAGCTCCCGGCTCTCCTGTCTTACTCGTGTCCTACTTAACAAATGTTTATTCGGTCTCTGCTGTACACGCCTCAAGACCCCCCTCCCCACAAACAGTAAAATCGTCCCTGCCCCAAACACAATCTTAGCCTGAAGCTTGCACACAGATGCCTAAAGCGGCAGAGGGGAGCGAACCCCACCGGAGTTGCGAACAGAGACACAGCAACTCCCGGCCCCTCCCTCCTACAACCCTTCTGGCTTCGTCCCATTTAGGGGACTTATTCACAACTCCCTTTCATTAAAACTGTTGCATGTTTTGGTCACTGCGAAGAAAGAGAGGTGGTGAATTACAGTTGTTTATGTAAGAGTTAAGTCTTCCCCCTTTTCCATACAGATATGTACAAGATAAATATGGCCCATAGTTTCTTGGCCTAGCCTGCCTTTATTGGCATACATAAATAAATGCAATCCACATACACTGGCTAGAAAATTCATGTTGAACAGAAAGATACTAAATGGAGAGTAGAAGTCTCCCTCCTCCCACTCTCTGAGTCTCTGAGTCTCCCTCCTCCCACTGTCCCCCCAAGTTAACCGTCATTCACTCTTTCTTGTAGCTGCTTTCAGGACCCCCACTATTACATATTTTCTCTTCTTTTTCACTCTAGCCCCACACAAGTGCTTTTAAACTATACGTGCGTGCGGAAGGGGCCCTGTGATGCCAGGGGCCTCTTTTCTGATGTTAAGGGCTTTGGGGAGGAGGATGAGGCTCATGCTGGCTCTCTGGGGTCAGAGCTGTGTGATTTCAGCGGGGAGGAATGGGCCAAGGGTGCAAAGCCAGCGGAAGGGGGGATGGAGGAAGGGTTGGACAGTCGCTGCTAGGAAATTAGCCAGACTGTGGTGAGGTAATGCGTATGCTTCTTGCTGGTTTGTTAAAGTTAGAAGACCCTGGGGACCCCAGGGGTTGCGGGGGTGGGCTGTGCCCCACACTGTGAGAGCTGGAGACTGCGGCCCTGCAAAGAAGCCCTGCCTTTATTTTGTTCGATCTTCTGTGTGGGTCTGAAAGTCTCGCATATGGAAAATGATGCCCCCCCACCACAATAATCCCAATTTGACATTTATTCCTTATGTTCCTTGTGAGAGGAGACCTGCCTTCAGTTTTGGTCTCGATCTTGAAGCAACAGCACAGCCGTGTCGAGCCATTAATACTCTCGGGGCTCTAGTTTTCCTGGTCCTGGGTGGTCTCTGAGGCCATTTCCTGTTGGTGGTCCCAGGCGAGGGCAAGGCAACAGGGTTCTGAGTTAGAAGATGTTGCCCAGGTCCCTTGGCTGTTCGGTGCCGTTGTTTCCTTGCCTGTGAAGTGGCATTAATCATGCCCACCTGGCAGAGTGGGTGTGACCATCCAAGCAGGAGAAAATACTCTCTTAACTGTCAAGTACTGAGCAAGCGTTAATCAGCTGGAAGAATTGGGGGAGGTTGGTTGGGGCTTGCTCTCCAGAGCAGAACAACCTCTATGACTAAGATATCATTTTCCCCCTTAAAATCAGCTTTATTTTATAACATGCATCAAATAAATTGCACCCTTCCCAAGTGGACAGTTCAGGGGACTCTGACCGATGCATCTGCCCTCCTTACTGCCGGCTTGATCGGGACAGAGAGCGCCTGCATCCCCTAGAAAGATTTCCTAGCACCTCTTCCAGTTAGTGCCACTCCTGGCCCCAGGTGTCTGTCAGCATAGATAAGTGTGGCCTTTTCCAGAATTTCACGTCATCTCTGGTGTCTGGCTTTTCCCCTTCAGCACGATGCTCCCAAGATCCACGTGTCTGCTGTTTGTTCCTTCTCATTGCTGAGCAGCATTCTCTGTATGGATGTCCCGGGGGACACCATTAGCAACTCAAAGTCACACTGAAAATTCTTTCTCTGCTTTGATCTCATAGGCGATACAGGCCTCCTGGCTGACTGCGCCTCCCTGAGGGGCTCTTCCTGTTGGTGTCTTCATTCTGTTGTCAGGAAGGAAAACTGAGTCTCTATAGCCTTGGACCTACTGGGCTCTGGCTTCTTCCCAGGCCTTGATCTTCACACCACCCTGTCCGTGTTATCCTCCACTTTCCTCCCAAGCCGGCTCCTGTCTGATGTGGGATAAGGTGAAATTACGCCAACCTGTGCTAAAGTCTTTTATATCCGCAAGGATCTGGTTAAGATGCAACTCACATCACCAGGAGGGTGACCCGGTAGGCTTCTGGTAACCACTACATGACCATAAGTACAAATTAATTTATCAGGTGAGTATCAGGTCTCCCGGCAAGGGCCTCTGCGGATGGAATGAAAACAACTTTGTTGGTTGCCCGGGGCTGGCCCACACTTGCAGGCAGCAATATTGGGGAGACTGTGTGGGCTGTGGGAGGGAAGAGCCAGCTCTCCCCGGAGCAGCGTTCCGGTGGATTCTGCACGTCTTTGATCATAGCCTGGCTCAGTCCTTTCTCTTCCTTCTCATCTATGCTCTGCCTATCTCTCCTCTGATCCTGGTTTACTATCAGGCACAGGGGCGGGGATAATAATAGTTACCATTTACTACTGCACCTACGCATGCTGTGGGGCACTTTATGTACATTATTTCACTCACTTCTCACACGAACCCTCTGAGGAAGGTATTATTAGTCCCTTTTATAGATGCAAAAATCTGAGACACACGTTGTATAAGTTACTTGTGCAAAGTACGCGGTTGTAGACCCAGAATTTGAGCCGAGTTCCGTGGGACTCCTGGGCCTGTGGTCCTACCTAACACCTACGTAGGGATTCAATAAGCAAAGCCACTGGGGAACGGCTCACTCTTGTTTTGCGCCCTCTTCCCCTGCCCACTCCAAGTGACAAGTATCCTGATTTAAAATGCTGTGGATTAGGCTTGTTGGCTATAAAACGGAGTCATCTGAAATGTTTTCTTTGGTGCCTGAGTTCTTTCATTACCATTATGCTTGTGAGATTTATTCACACACTTATGAGTTGATTCACTCTCAAAATGTGTGATTCATCCTCGTTCATCGTGTGAAGAACACCTTATTTTCAAAGGCCTCTTGATCTATGGTTAAATGTTCTACCCTTGAATTGATATATTGGGTGACTCCCATGGTTTATTCGCCTTGTCTCTGTCTATGAAATAAGCTTAATCCTCCTCCAACGTGCTTCCACCTACAAGGTACTTCTGTTTTCAAAGAAAAGTTTTTAGTAGCCCAAAGATCAGGAAAAGATTAAATATATATGAAGATGATCCGTGTCTACTATGTCATCTCTTCCAAAGTTCCTCTCCTCCTCGGGCCACTTTGCCATGAGGAAGACACCTGATGTTGTTCAGTAACTGAGTCTCTATAACATAAACAGCCCTGTTCTAAGATACAGAAAGTTTTTTCTGAAATGTAAGAAGCAGTTATCTATTAAGTGTTATGATATTGGGCAAATCACCTAGCTTTTGCAAGCCTCGACTTTCTCATCTATAATACGGGGTGTTGTGGTGATACCAGGGTTTGAATGTGCCCCCCCAATTTCATGCATGGGAAATTTAATCCCCAAATCCATATGTTGACAGTGTTTGGAGGCTTTAAGCACTTAGGATTAGATGAGGTCATGAGGGTGGGGCCCGTGACGACATTAGTGGCTTTATAAGAAGAGAGACCCGAGGTAGTGCCGGTGATTTGGTTCGCCATGCGATGCCTACTGCCATGTTATGATGTAGTGAGAAGGCCCTCACTGGATGTCAGGCAGAAGCTGGTGTCGTATTATCAGGGCTTCTACCCTCCAGAATCATGAGCTAACAAATCTCAAGTCTTTGTAAATCATCCAGTCTCAAGTATTTTGTTACGGCAACTAAAGAACAAGCTAAGACAGGAGGTGATGATGTCAGTCAAAGACACCTACTTCACAGCGTATGCGTCGAGTATAAATCTGATGAAGTATGTGAGCAAAAACCCCTGGGAATACCAGGCAAAATTACAGTAGGGCCTCTTCACTTGCGTGTCTGCCCGTACAGGTTTACTTGCAAGGTGGGCTCGAGAAAATCAGCAGTCGAGTCTGCTGAAGGAAGGAGGATGCTGATGAGCATCAGCCCCTGGATTAAACGGCACATTTAGATAGAGCTCAGATCCCAAGAAGAGGCCAAAGAAGACTGACAAAGACCTGAGAGAAATCACTCTTGATCCATTTGCATTCTAAAGCATTCAGAAAGGAAATATCATACTACCATTTCCGGGATATATTGCGTTGCTCCCTGTATTGGCTTTTAAAATCCTGCATCTCTGCAGTATTAAAACTCTCCAAAGCAACCTGTTTGTGCTGGGGACAAAGAGAGAGTGGAGAAGCAGCGATTTTGCACCGCGTCCCAGAAAAGGCTGTGCAGGAGCGGAGACTCAAACTGAAGCATGAAGAGAAACAGCCACAAAGTGGGTGGAGCCGATTCTGGAGCAGATGGGAGAGGAAAAGGGGGGTGGTGGAATCCGCTTGGGCTATGCACTACTCACTCAAGTGTACCCTTTGCTTCAACAGCGTCTCTCTTTTCTTGACAGACCGCACATCAAAGTAACATAAATACTCTGTCATCCTGGTATTTCAGTTGATTTCTGGATCTGTGAAATAAAACTGTGAAAGGGCCGGTCATGTAAAGGGCCGTGACTTACAATTCCTTGTCACCACATCTGTATATATCTCATGAGAAATCAGTGTTCCTACCGCGACTTGTTGGCTTGGGTGCCTGAGAAGACAGTATTGCTGAGCTGAGGAATTAATACATTCCCTGGCGCTTGGGCAGGTAGGAGGGCGGAAGGGAGAGGAAGAGAACAAGAAAGTCTTAGTGAACTGGAGCATGTCAGACGTTTAATAAGAACAAGTCGAGACAAGACAAGCACCAAGTACCGGAATCCCCAAGAGCACAGCTGTAGCTTGGTTCCTTGTCAAAAGTTGACAAGGTGGATCTCAGGAGGGGAAGAGAAAATGGCAAATCCACTACGGCTTAAAGTGGACTTTAGTTTAGCTAGCATGAGAGAGCTGGCCAAAACAAATAAACAGTTTGTCTTGCAAGTTAAGCCAGATTAGTTTATATGAAAAACGTACAATTTCAGTGCTAGTCTGAGCTAGAATTTCTAGGAATTCATTTCTACAGAGGGCTAGGAAGAAAATCGGTAGAGAAAAAAAAAAGAAAATTACTTTTTAAATTAACAGGTATGGGACCTCCTTGTTGGACATGAATTGCATTTCTCTTAAATTTTGCTTTGAAGAAGTTATTTATCAAGGGATTCTAACAGGCAATTTACAATTTCTTCTTACAGGTCTTCGAAAGTTACTATTATAAGTATATGTACATAAATATATGCACATGTATTTGTTATCTGTGCATGCAGATAACAATCACCTTTGATAAGAAATTAATGTACACAAATCCAAATCTGTAAGCATTTGGAAGGAATCTGGGCTACGGATCATAAAAATATGAGAGCCACCTAGTGAGATAAGTTGGTAACTGCATCTTCACATTCTGTCCACAGATAATTTCTGTTTATAACATCTTTGTGTATCATGGGAATATGTGTTAACATGGTGTGGAAAAGATAGTGATTTCTCTCCCATTATTATAAAGATGGCTAGGTAGAAAGAAGCTTTTTTTTTCCTTTTTGTGACGCTGAGGATTGAATTCATTCAGGGTCTTCACGTTGCACTTTATCCCCAGCCCTTTCTTGAGACAAGGTCTCTCTGTGTTGCCCAGGTTGGGCTTGAACTTGCAATATTCCTGCCTCAGCTCCCAGACTGCTGGGGTTAGAGGCATGTGCCACTGCACTGGATTAAATTGGCTTTCTTGACTTCATCATTCCAGTTTTATGGAGGCCTTCTGACTTGGCAACCATGTCTTATTGTTGGGCTGTCTGCTTTAGACACCAACAAAGTAGAAAACAAGTCTCTCTCTCTCTCTTTCTCTCTCTCCCTCTACTTCTCTCTCTCTCTTCTCCCTCTTCTTTCTTTTATTTTAAAACAATTCTTGGGAATTACTGTATGCTAGATTGAAATTAAGTCCTAAGGGGGTGGGGATTTAGCTCAAGTGGTAGAGCACTTGCCTAGCAAGCACAAGGGCCTGAGTTTGATCCCAGCAGCCCCGGGGGAAAAAAAAAAGACCTGAATCCCATCATACTGTGTGTTTTATTTACTTATTTTTTGTTCGTTTTTAAGAGCCACTGGGGGCCAGTGGAACGGTGTTAAGTATCATTGGATTTGAATTTGGCAGAATTTGGCTCTCTGTGTCTTCTAGATGTAAAATGCTCAGAGTTTCTCAAATTCTCTGAGACTGAGCATCTTCAGACGATCCACTTTCCTTCTCTGGTTCCGTAACTTTGGTGGCAGGGACACCCATCCGGATGGAATGCGTCTTTGGTAGAAGTAGAAACAAAGATCTGTGGGAATACAGAAAGCTAACTTTTGCAGGATAAAGGTGGCAAAAGGTGACCTTTGTGTTCAGCCTAGTAGCAGAATTCAGTGGGGCAGTTTTTATCCATTTGTGCAACAAAAATTTACTGAGGCCCTTTATGAGCTGGGCACCATTCTAAGCATGGGGGATCCAACGATAAATGACAAAATGGCCACCTCACAAACCTGTCCTTGTTGACCTGACATTCTAGCGGGAGGAGGCAGACAGTACCTAAATAAATAACAAAACCTGTTTTTCAGATGTTGATAAATACTGTACTGGGTGAAATATTAGAGCAGCGTAAGGGAAACTGGAATTATATGAGCGGTGTTTATTATGCAGGCGTACATAGTGAGTTTTGAGCAGCGAATGGAAAGGAGGAAGGAATGAGCTCTGCAGATTATGGGGGAGATGAGCGACTCGGGAGGACGAAACTGGCCCTGTGCCCAGGGCAGGCAGGCAGGTGGCGGTTTGTAGATGAGCAGGAGGCCAGTGCTGCGGGTCAGTGTGTGCGAGGGGGAGATGGTGATAGGCACTGGGTGAAGAACAGCACACAGAAGACCTTCCAGCCATTCTAAAAATCGGCTTTGAGCAGGATGGAGACCATCAGAGGGGTCCAGTCAAAGGGGCTGCCTGTTCTGACTTGTCTTTGGTAGGATCACCCTGCTGGTGTGTGAAGGGACGGGATGGAGCTCTTATGTCTCCAGTGCAGAAGCAGGGACAATTTAGGGGGCTGCTGTCTTAGCCAAAATGAGAGAGGAGATGGCTTGAGACAGGGTGTCAGGATGGCAGAGTCAGCAGAGGTTGTTTGAGGCCAGGCAGGCAACGGCTTGGTGACCTCACAGTGAGAGATGGCTTGGTGCCCAGGTACCACTGTGCAGCGTGGTTGGCTGGGCTGGGCTCAGGGGCAGGGAAGGCGAGCCCCAGGCGAGGCCCCGGGCCGGCTTGTGGAGCCTGAATATTCTTTCCTCATAACCCAGTGTCAGAAAACAGCCAGATGAGTGTTCTGAAATCTGGTGGCCAAACTGAAGAGGTGGCAGGAAGTGGAGACTAGTTCAGAGAGACAGTGGTCCAGGGCTCAAGCTTGGGCCGTCCACGGCAAGGGATGGGATGAGTGATACTCACTGGTGGAGTCACAGGCCGTCCTGACATAGATGAAGAGGTGAGGAACATTACCCAAGTCCTCTAGAGGAAGGATAGAAGAAATAAAAACTAGGTAGAAAGGAGACAAGGAAATTGAGGTTTTAAAGTTGTACTATTAAGAAAAACTGCAGCATCCAGACACAAAAGTTACAGAAAGCTTTTCCCTTCCAGGAAATTCGCTCAAAAAAACAAAATTCCTGAAGGTCTTTTTTCACAATAAGCCCATAAATCCGAACTCCTCACCTGTCCTTGTTACCTGTAGATTGCAGTCCTGAGTCATCCACCTTCACGAACCAGCAATATTGGGGGCAGAGGATCCCAAGTTCGAACATGTGTAGATGGCTTGCACTGTAACCTGACAGACAGCAAAAATGCACATCCCAGATCACCCGTCTTGAAGACACCCCTTGAAGGTATCCAGCACCTGCTCATAATGCATCTTATGTCTCCATTCCTGAGTCCAACTTAATAAATCCTTCTCTTGCCTCTTACACTGTTGGGTCCTAAAAATTCTTTTTGTGAGACAGGAGTCAACGAACCTGCAAACTTCTCCTAAAAAGGTGGGACAGGTTCCTTATTTCAGTCCTGGGCCCCTCTCAGACCCAGCCTGCTGACACTGTGATCATACGGATAGAATTCGAATCCTGATTTTTAAAAAACATTTCCCAATGTGAATAAAGGGTACTGAGATACACTTCTGCCCCTGGGAAAATGCTCTAGAAACCATGGCGAGGAGTTCGAATTTTGTTTGACTCAGTGGGGTGTCTGTGGTGGGAGCACTTTGAGAAATGGGGCTTGCAGTGGAGATGGAAAGGCAGGCAGCCAGAATGGCCCGGAAAGAGGTACTAGGGAGAAGACAATGGGGCAGGTTAAGACTTGTCAAATGCCTCAGGAGAGTAACACGGGTGAGATGGCCAACATAGTCAGGGAGACATAGATGGCAGCCGGATGGGATGTGACGTCCATCTCTTTCTCTCCACAGCAACTTCTGTGAAAATGAAGTCACTGCGTGGTGTCTGCGGCTTTAGAGTCTTGGTTTTCTTGGACGGATACCTTGCCCCAAACAGGCACCTGCATCCAGGTCAGTGTTTTTGTTTTCTTCTGCTACCTGTCACTTGGCAGGGGAACTAGTGAAATAAAATTTCAGCTAAACTCTGCAGTTTTTCTACCTTTTTCCCTGTTATATGTTCAATTCCTGCTGCCCGCCCTTCTCATCTGCATGTTTCTCTGTCTGCGTAAGAGTTCTACTTTTGTACCCTCCATCAGCCTGACTGGATTGAAGGGAAAGTCACTGTCTATCCCCATCTCCATCAGGGCCCACCTCTCCCACAGTCCTCCCTGTGGGGCTGGCCTTCCCCTAAAAGTTTGTGTTTGTGCAGGAGGGGCTCTGAAATTCGCCCAGCTCTTTTTTCATCTTTTACTCGCTTCTGACTTGTCTCATTTTCTTTTATCACTCTTCCTGCCTCCCTTCACTGCCTTTTTGCCACTCTTGCAGCTTAAAAAGTGGCACTTAGCTGCTCATTATCTTCATGCTGTGACCTCATGACTAGGACTTTATGAAGCAGCTGACTGTAACGGGCCTGCAGGGAGAGAAATGAACAAGTGTAACTATCGCAAGGAACTCCCCTGGCTCTTGGGAGAAGCGAGTCTAACACCAAGAAACACAGACGCTTATAATACAGTGCAAGGGACCAGATGGCCTAGATTTTTGGTTGATTCTGAGTTTGTTTTCTCTTTGATTGCATTCTTTTCTGGCTACGAGAACTTAGAGAATGTTTAGTCTCTCGTGGCTTTGAGCAGGCATAAGATCGTACCTGAAGTTAGAGGTACATTTCACAATCTCCTAAAGGCCCTTCAGCACTCAGATTCTTCTCTGTCAACAGGACTCCATGACACAAAGTCATGAAGTGATCCAGCACAATGTCAGAGGAATTCTTTCTTTTGGAAGATTTCTGAGACGGCCCAAGGTCAGGAAACAAGCCTTTCAAATGCACATTGCTACTAGGAAAGTTAGAAGGAGGCTTTGCCCCTGCAGCTGTCCTGGTGGCCCCGGGACAGAGCATTGGTGGCCCTTCTACCGTTCTCACGGTAGAAGAACTAGGCTGAGTTCTTCGTGTATACTGCAGTTCAATCTTAATGAGAATTCCTGTGCTTTGCCCATTTTATAGACGAGGAAACTGGAATCCAGAGAGACCAAGTAACCAAATGAAGGTTCTGCATCCAGTAATGGCAAAGGTGACCTTCGAGCCCAGATGGTCTGAAGCCAGAATTTAAACTCTTAGTCACTGCATTTAATGCTTGCCTATCCATGTGGACCCCAGGGCTCTTATTTATGTGACTATTTTGGTAAGGATGTCAGGTTCTTGGGATCTTGGGGTTTAGACTATTCGAAAATAAAGAATGTTGCCTCCCTAGATTCCTTTTTTTGGTGGGGGGTGCTGGGGATTGAACTCAGAGCCTTGTGCTTGCTAGGCAAGCATTCTACCACTGAGCTAAATCCCCAGCCCCACCCCTGGATTCAAGAAAGTCAGGAATCTCAAGTCCAGGTGTGGAAAGAGCGAAGGTGTGTGAACCCTGGTGGACCCTGGTCTTCCTTAAAGCTTTTTCAATATGTTCAGTCCCAGAGATGCCCGTCTGAAGAGTGCCTTGTTTGGAGAACAGGTCTCTGTGATCACTTAAAGGGTCTGCTGTCCAGAGTGGATGGAAGAAGCACATTCCTTGGAGGGGGGACCATTCCTCCATGCTAGGGAGAGGCGGGATGCTGGTGGCGAGGTGAGCTCATGGGCGCAGGCGGAGCAGAGCTCAGATGGACAGCAACAGGGAGCGCACAGCTGTGGGAGCAGAACCCCGAACAGCTGCATGCGGGCACGGAAACCCGTGAAGGGCTGGTCTGGAGACCCACCGACTAGCTGGCAGGGCATGCAGAGCCTAGTGCCATAGTGATGTCATTTGTCCCTGAAGCCGTGGGACCTGGGGAGTAACTGTTAGACTGTGTACAATCTGATCTTTTATGTAGAAAACATCCTTCTCAAATTGGACGAGAAAAGTGAACTGGTGTATTGCTCTAGCTGCCTTATCAAATGACGAGTTCTAAATGTTCTGCTGTACTTAACATTGACAAAAGGCCCTTGAACTTCTGCGAGGGGCCCTATCAGCTGCCCATAAGCCCTGAGATTGCCATGGTTCAGTCCTCTGTGTCTTTTGTTTTTGTTTTTGTTTTTGTTTTGGTGCTGGGGATCGAACTCAGGGTCTTGTGCTTACAAGGCAAGCGCTCTACCGCTTAAGCTAAATCCCCACCCCTAGTTATGTAAAATTTTCTGAAACAGATTTCTTTTTTCTCCTTCCTTCCTTCTTTTCATCCTGCCCCCTCCTTCCCTCCCTCCCTCCCTTCCTTCCTTCCTCCCTCTTTCTTTTTATGTGGTATTGGGGATTGAACCCAAGGCCTTCACACTGAGCTACGTCCCAGCCTTTTTTTATATTTTTTATTTTAAGACAAGTCTTGCTAAGTTGCTAAATTGTCCAGGCTGGACTAAAACTTGCGACCTTCCTGTCTCAACCATCCAGCATGCTGGGACTACAGGCGGTGCCACCACACCTGGCTCGAACCAGCTTTCTTAACTCACTTGTCTGTCTTACTGATGTTTCCCTGCCAGTATATGCGGATTTAGCTAATTCTTTTAACTCTGGCATAGTGTACCATATTTTTAAAGTTACGGTTACTCTGGGCTTGTGCCTGTGCCTTGGTTTGATGATGGGCATGTCTCCCAAGGGCTGAATGTTTAGGACTTATCCCCGACCTAGTGCTGTTGAAGGTGGTGGAGGCCTTGGCAGGTGGAGCCCAGTGGAAGGTCCTCAGGTCACCGGGGATCATGAGCCCCTACCTGTCCTCTTGTCTCTCTGGCCCCATCTGACGTGTGACCACTTTTTCCTACAGGTACTCCTGTCAGGACGTACCACCACTTGGCAATTTCACCAGACCTCAAATCAATGTGTCTAGGGCTGGGGATTTAGCTCAAGTGGTTAGAGTGCTTGCCTTGCAAGCACAAGGCCCTGAGTTCAATCCCAGACACACACACACACACACCAAAAAAAAAAAAGTGTCTGCCAGATCTTGGACTTTGGAAGCCTCCGACCACGAGCGACATAAAACTCTTCTCTTTGTAAAATGAATTGTTTTGTTGTAGTAATGTGACGCTGCCTAGTACAACTCCTTTCTTATAAAAATATTGGGGAACAACCCCCACACACTGATGAAATTAAATTCGCAAATGATATAATTTGCCTAAAATATGATTAAAAACCAAAATAATGTCTGTAACTGTAACATAAAGATATAAAGGAAGCCTATTTATGATAAAATAATATTCATTTTGGTACATAGATGACATAATGAAGCAGACAGATGCTTGCTCCCGAGTAGACTCAAGGAGAACCAGACCAATTTAAGCATGTTCTGTTGATGATTTCAATGCTTCGGGTGAGATTGTCATCAATTTCATGATTTTTCTGAGATCATCGACAACTCATGGTAAAGACTCCGACCAAACAAAGCTCCAAAGTCTCCAAATTTATGTGGCTATTCGATGCTT
Organism: Hystrix cristata; assembly: GCA_004026905.1. Lineage (NCBI taxonomy): Eukaryota > Metazoa > Chordata > Mammalia > Rodentia > Hystricidae > Hystrix > Hystrix cristata. Next base: position 5,933 of record PVJO010014696.1, on the reverse strand, counting down.
GGAAAAGTGATCACATATTAAAATGTAAACATTGTGTTGCTACTTAGAGTAGATGAATTCTTGGCTCAGATGTTTTGTAACCATACAGATGTCTGATGGGAAACCGCAAGCCCTCGCTGGATGGGGGAAAGTTTCTTGCCATGTGGGATACCTCTCAGCCCCGGCCAGTGGATGCCAATAGCAACCCCAAAACCCACATACTTTCCCCAAACACCTCCTAGGAGGATGACACTATCCTCATTAAGAATCAAAGACTTAATGATGGTATTTATTCTTTTTTCCTTCCTCTGGATTTTCAATATTAGAAGTAAAGCATCGAGGAGCATCCTTATGCATACATTTTTGTAGACATGTCAGAATACTTGGTCAGGAAAGGTGGGTCCCGTGTCAGCCTGCCTTCTCCACAGGAGGCTCTTTTTGCCTCACTTTCTCTTTCTCCTTTCTAGGTGACTCCCAGACCCGAGTTGGAGCAGATCTTGGTTCTCTCAGAAACCCCTGAGCCCTGGTTTCCTTTCCTTTTCTGGGAGTCCAGCTCTTTTGGGCGAGGCTGCTCTTCCCTGCCCTTTTCAGGGAAGGAGGCACACTAGAGTCTACAAAGGGCTTGCCCTGCTCTTCCACAGGGTCCCCTCGGTGATCCTGACTCGGCTCCTGTCCCTTAACTGTGAGGTTCACCCTCTGCCAGGGCACCTCTCTGTTGGGCACGCCACTCCCTGGACAAATGCCAGCTTCAGAATAAGAGCAAACTAAGCAGAGGCTGATACTAATAGGCTGATACTAATCCTATTTAATAAAAATAGGATTTTGATTAAAGAGGAATCTCAGTTGTGTATACTGGAAGTTGTGAATGTCTTGAAGGCATTTTTGGAGAGGGGTGCTATGGTTTGGACATGTGCCCAGCGTTCTGTGTTGGAAACTTGATCCCCAGTGCAATGACACTGAAAGGTGGGACTTTTAAGAGGTGATTAAGTCCTGGGGGCTCCATGGGATGGCTGGATTAGTGTCATTAGCATTAGAGTGGGTTCCTTATAAAAGCCAGCTGGGCTCCCTCTTGCCCTCCACTGCCCTTCTGACGTCTGCCTCCTGCCGCGGGATGATGCAGTATGAAAACCTAAACAAGATGCCAGCAGCATTCTCTCGGACTTCCCAAGCTCCAGAACTCTATGAAATAAATTTCTCTTCTTTATCAATTACTCAGTCTCAGGAATTGTTATAGAGGCACAGATCGACTAAAATAGATAGTAAAGTTGGCCTTTGTCTCAGAGAGACTGATGGAAAAGAAGGAGATGAAAGTTCTCAGAGTGTGACTGGGAAAGAGAGGAGTCAGAATCCTGGAATTTCACGCTGCCAAGGGGTTTTGCAGATTTCTAGTCTGAGGTTTTGGACACGCATTCCATGGTGAAGGGCCTTTTAGGAAACCACAGATGAATCGGGATGCGGCTGGAGGCTCTAAAAGAAAGAAGCAGGACTTCAAGGCATTAAAAAGACACTATTTCAAGATCTGAGATTTGTTTGTTAGTAAAAAATAGAAATGACAGTCTTGTTTTTTAAAATGAGGAGAGACTTTGGCGTAAGAACGTGGTGGGAGAGTTTCCCTTCAGAAAAGGGAAAATAATAGCTAATTCAAAAAGTTTGCATTTTCTTTTGCTTTGTACCCATTATTTTTCCATGTTGTGCCTCTTTTGCTTAATAATAAAGGTACAGACCTTAACAATATACAAAAATGTCTTTATATAGATTGCCTCATCAACTGTTCATGACATTGCCAAGTGTTTATTACTACAATTGTACACGCTGAATTTGGAAAAGAGGGAAAGACTTATCCCAGATTGTGTTGAGAAAGTGACAGAAATAAAACTCTTGCAGTTTTTCTTAATCTAAACTATCTGCCCTTTACAAGAAACCGGCTCCACGTTAATTTAAACTTGTAGAATGTCACAATGAGCATCTCATTTCTGTGACTTTCTTTGGAACGTCCCTGTATTTTCGTAGGTTGTTTCTACCATTTGCCTGCTTGGGCGTATTTGCCTATTGCCACCTGGTGGTAAATATGCGATGTTATGGAGAAGAGAAACCGGGAGGTGAGATGCACAGTTGTTAGTTACTCCAAACACCAGTCTTGATTCAGAATTTGAGATTTAATCACTGCAAAATGGCAAGGAGATAAAGATGGTTTCTTTTGGATCTACCAGGCAGAGGGAAGTAAGTGTATAGATGCCATATCACGATGCTCTGTTCAGGGGAAAGGTGGAGTTGCAGCGTTGTATTTTCCTAAGAGCAAAGCAGAAGCATTAACAGTGTACCTGATAATAAAGAACAAAACAGGAGCACATATGGAATTCTTAAATAAAATTAAATGAGCAAATGATGGATGCCGATGTGTTTAACACAATCCCAGCCATGTACTATGCTTTCAAAAAAGGCTAGTTAGCTCAACTTGAGATTGCATTTTGTTTCTGGAGCTACTTAATGTCTTATGATTTTTAAAATACATGTATTTTGTCTAGGGCTGGAGGTGTAGAGGACTTACCCAGCATGCACTAGGCCCTAGGTTATATAACCAGCACCTATTATTTTTTCTCTTTTTGTACTCTTACTTTTGTTTCCTTGGTCTGATGGGAGAAAAAATGAACCCATCCAGCAACTTGCCGACCTACCTGGGAGCCCGGAGCCCAGCTGCTATTGGTCCACATTTTCTTGCCCAGCATTGAATTGCTGCAGCCCCCCTGACATTCCTCCCCGGTCAACACCCAGCTGCAAACATGACCTGGTTCAGCTCGCTGAAGTTCCTCTTTCCTTCATTTCTGCACATGCAGACAAACAAAATGACGGGGATTTCCTGCGGGGATTTTCAGGAGACGCTAGAAGATTGGGAATGCTCTTCCCCACCCTCCAAACTCTTTCTCTTCTCCATTGAGGTTAAGAGGATGTGTGTGAGTTTCCACATCACTTTGGGAAAACAGAAATGCTTCTTCGTTTGCCTCTTTGCTTTATCCCCCAGCTCCCAGAACTACACCAGAGCGGTACGTAGGTCAGCGCACCTTCGCCTCACCCCAAGAACAAGTTTTGTCATCTGTGGTCACCAACATGGCCTTGAGCGCTTGACTTGAGGAAAGGGGGCGATGAGGCGGTTTGGGGGCTGCTCAAGGATGGAGCACAACGTGGAGGACGGTGGGACAAAGTCAGGAGAAAACTCATCAAGTGAAAAAGGGAAATCTTGGATTGTGATTTTTTAGCAAAATGATTAAACCATTTCAGAACGTGACTCATGTTAACTTCTGCTCTTTCTTTCTCCAAATGGTTATGAAAAACATACACTTGGAATGTTTTAATAAAATGATGAGTGATGTTAGATCATCACGATTCCTGTTCACAGGAGACAGCAGCCCGCACTCAGTGGCGAGAGGAACTGGAATCCTTGCTCCTAGGAGTCGCAGCCATTGACAAGCTCCAAGGACATACGCTTTGACTGACTGTTTTTTGGGGTATAGCCCTCCCTCTGCTGACATTTCTCATTTTTATAAAAGATTTTTCATCAAAATTACATATTTATCTAGTTCCCAGAGCCGGATATTTCTGCAGTTGTTTTGCAAAACAGTGCTTCTTGCTCACTCTCTTGCACTGACCCCTTTTCCAGGCAACTACTTTCACCAAATTTAGCTGATGTGTGTGTATTTGTGTGTATGTGTGTGTGTGTGTGTGTGTGTGTGTGTGCAGGTAGTGTTTAATTTCTTTGCCTCTAAACTATATGCCTACAATGCTACTTTTGATTTTTCAGCTTTGAGAAGACTTTCCACTCAGGAATATGAAACTATTCTTCCTCACCCCTTTCCTGGAACCTCTACCCTGACCCAGACTTTTCAAAACTGTTTCATTGTAATGTTGGATGAATCCCTATTCAGTGTTTAGAATATCATGACAATGTAAACGCTATTCATGGTGGAAACATGTATTAGATTGAGATGACTTTTTCTTTCCTATACAAATCTTTGGCTTCTGTCTACGTAACAGTTGCCTTATTTTGTTTACTTTTCACTCTCAAATGCTTCACTGCTGGTCTAAGATCCTTTCCAAAGATTTTGCACGCATCATGTGTCTTGCAGTTTTATTTGCCAGAGAATGTCCCTCCTGGAGCCTCTCGGCCGGCTCCAGCCTGGACTTGTCCCCACGCTCTGTGTACCTCCCTCTATGCTGAGATCTGCCTTTACGATCACTTTGATGCTGCTCTTCGCCTGTTCCTCGTCCTGGATCTCATGTGGCCTGTCCTGGGCCTTCCTGTATACTGGTGAACGCTCTGGTGTTGGAACAATGTATTCTCCAGTAGTTTCCAGGAAAAAGGGACATAGAAAATAAAAATTTTTTTGAGACTTTGCTTGTCTACAAAGTTTGAATAGCTGCCTCTTGACTTACAATGGGGTTATGTTTAAATAAACCCAGAGTAAGTTGAAAATATCATCGGTTGAAAATGCATTTAATACACTCAGCCCGCTGACATCCTAGCTTGCCAGCATGGCACCCCGTCGGGCCTTGGTTATTCACCCTTGTGATTATGTGGCTGACTGCTAGCTGTGGTAACCACTGCTGCTGCCTCACAAGAGAGGAACAAGCAGGGCAACTATTGCTAGTGTGGGAAAAGGACACGTGCCAAAATATCAAAGTACCAAGGCTACTAAATTTTCATTGCTTCTGCACAAGTGAAACACCAGAAAATCGTCAGTTGACTCATCATCATAAGGCAGGGACCACTTGTAATTGACCCTCATGCCCAGGTGGAGGTCTGGGTTAGAGGCCAGCGCAGCCGTTCACCTGATCACCCTGTTTCCCTTCCGCGGAGTATGCTTGTCTCAAACGTGTTTGGTATAGACACAGCGCCGAGATGCTGTACTGTGCTGTCCAGAGACTACAGCTCTTCTTTTCCTGGGTGGTTGCCCAGCTAGCTACACAAAAACAGAGAGATGATTGGGGGAACCGAATCTTTTTCTTTTCTTTTTTTTTTTTAGCGCTGTGATCAAAGCTCAAAGCTAGGGGCTGGTGCATCCAAAGCAAACTTTCCACCACTGAGCCCAGCGCTGGGAATCTGCATCGTCAGCTGACCTTTTACCACTTCCTCAGCCGCTCCCGGAACTGCAGATCCCAAGCGCAAGTCAGGTTCACTCCGATTCTTCCTTCTGCTCTCGCTGGATGCAGTTCTCAGTGCTGCGATGACTCTGACCATCCTGCCACCTACTTTAAAGCTTCTCAAATGACTTTTACTTTCCACTTTATCTGTTATTGTGGACTGAAACCCTAAAATAAATTTGAAGAATCTCTTCCTAGTAAATTCAGAAGAGTTTTGAGGAGAGAATGAAGGAAGTTACATGAATTCCATCTGTCCTTGTCCCTCTGGTTGACCTTTGGTTGAGGACAGCCGTTTCTGGTTTTTGTTTTTTCGGCAGCGGAGTCCTGACTTTGAAATCTTCTGTGGAAGCTCAGCGTATAAAATACCTGTAAACAGAACAGCTCTGTTTGATGAGGGTTTGTGATTTTCCCTTTTTCAGCTCTCTTCTTACCTTTGGCTTCCTATGAGAGCCCCAGGAAAGCATGGGGCGGAAACCCTGATGTAGACGCTGTGAGGCATGATCCGCCCCCAGGTAGTATTAGACACCAAATGATGTTATAATGGCATGGAAGGAGCCCTGGTTAATTCCCCTAGAGATCAGTTTTACTGCTCCTGACTGCTCAATTCATACAAGAGAGAAAACAGTATTTGAAAGATTGGAATAAAAGTGGACTCAGAACCTCTTTGTAGACTAATGCTATCATTGTAAAAATAACTGTAAAGTACTGTTTTTTTATTCGAAGGTGAGGTGTGTAAATTTACTTGCATATAAAACAGTGTTAACTGTCCTTACACATTCTGATCATTGAAGATGCTGGAAATTTTCAAATTTACTTTT
>PVJO010014695.1:0-47458 GCA_004026905.1 Hystrix cristata | reverse complement strand
ACACTTAGCTTGCAGCATTTGTATGATTATTCACGACAGCCCTATGAAGTAAGTGCTACTCATTATCCAAATTCAGATTAGAAAGCTGCAACCTAGAAAAGGAAAAATAAAAAATAAAAATATATTCAGAGTAAAAGTTGTGTTTAGACCACAGACTTAGACCTTTTCTTCGTATTCAAAGTTCAGTTTCTATTGATCTTCAGTAGTAACCAAACACCCTAATAATAAAGAAGCGAGTGGGGCCTGTGGTTGAATGTAACATCCCTGCTGACCCTGGTCGGCTGCTGGGCTCAGAAGAGTCTTGATTTCTTCTTCATGTTGCAGAGACCTCACCACAGTGAATGGGTTAAATGGACACCAAAGAGTGACAGCATAAGCAAGCCCTGAAGGTGAATGCAGTAAGTGCCTCTCCAGAAGTGGTCAGCATGGTTTGATTGTTATTATTATTGTAAATTATAAACATCAGCACTAAAAAATTCAGCCCAATAGATCACAGATGGCTCCCAGACTACCATTTGGAAATTCTGCCAGAATGACTAAGGAAAATATTCTCACTTTAATAATCCCCAGAGTGCTTTTAAAAATATTATCGCATGATGTCAAATTTAGCCAAAGAAGTGAACTTTAATATCAACATTGTTTTGATCTGCATCTCTCGAATGACCAATGATGTTGAACATTGTTTCATATATTTATTTGCCCTTTTTATTTCTTCATCTGAGAAATGTTTATTCATTCCAGATGCCCATTTTTGGATAGGGTCTTTAAATTTGGGGGGTTTGATCCTTTTGAGTTCTTTATATATTCTGGATGTTAGACCTTTGTCTGAGGGACAGCTGTCAAAAATTTTCTCCCAGTTTGTGATTTTTCGCCCTACTCTATTAGTAATTTCTTTTGCCGTGCAAAAGCCTCTTAATAGGACGTGGTCCCAAGCATCAATTCTTTGAATTGTTTCCCGTGCAGCCTGAGTTTTATTCATAAATTTTTTTCCAACCCCTATGTCTTCGAGAGTTCTTCCTATTTTATTCTCTAGGAGATTCATTGTTTCTGTTTTTATGTTTAGGTCTTTGATCCACTTCGATCTTAGTTTAGTACATGGTGAGAGACATGCATCTAGTTTTAGTTTTCGGCATGTGGTAAGCCAATTTTTCCAGCACCATTTATTAAAGAGGCTATCTTTCTTCCAGTGAGGGTGTGTGGCTCCTTTGTCGAAGATGAGATATTTGAGTGTGTTTGGAGTTATTTCTGCATCTTCTAGCCTATTCCATTGGTCCTCGGGTCTGTCTTCATGTCAGTACCATGCTGTTTTTATCGCAGAAGCTTTATAATACAATTTCAAGTCAGGGACTGTGATGCCCCCTGCCTTATTCCTGTTGCCCAGAATTGCTTTTGCTATTGTTGGTCTCTTCTGGTTCCAGATAAATTTCATGATTGCCTTTTCTAATTCTGTGAAGTATGTTATTGGAATTTTGATTGGAATTGCATTAAATCTGTCCCAGAAGAATTAAAATCATCATATCACAGTGATATATGCACAACCATGTTCATAGCAGCACAATTTGTAATAGCTAAGTCTTGGAAACAACCTAAATGCCCAACAACTGATGAATGGCTAAAAAAGATGTGGTTTTTCTACACAACGGAGTACCACACCACCATTAAAAAGGATAAACTAGAGTCATTTGTATGTAAATGGATGTTCCTTGAGAACATACTATTAAGTGAAATAAATCAGACACTTATTAGTACACATTGAATTGTTTCTCTGATATGAGAAACCATAGGTGTAAATAAGGACAAAGGGGTAGAATAGATATTTTGTTTAAAAAAAAGAGATAGTATTCAAAAGAGAGAATTAGATAGGGAAAAGGGGGATAAAGAAGAAGGTTAAAAGAAAAGTAAGATGAAAGGGGAAAAAAATGGTAAAGTGTAGCTACACTTGTTGCAAATAGGGAGGGGTGGGTGAATGGAAGGGGGGAGGGGAAGGGGGGAAGAGGAGGGGAAAACCAAGATGTATCATGTACAGGTACAAAATAACCATGTTGATTATGATTATTATGTATACAATGTACCAATGCATGTTCTTGGTAAAAATAAAAAAAAAATATCAACATTGTAACTTCCCTTGTTTTATTTACCTAGGCCGTAAGGACTGACAATGATAGTACTGTTTGGGATAAGCTCTTATCTAAATAATCATATTTGCAAAATCTGGATGTTCTTATGGGTGTGTGGTTATTGGTTGGAGGATGGAAAGAGGGAGTGGACCGTGGCGGGCTGGGTGAAGGGGTGGGAAAAGATGTGTGAAAACATATGATTAACCTCAGCACTCCAGATCTGCAAGTGAACTAATAATACAGTTGCAAAATGGAGAAAGCGAAATAACCATCTTGGAGAGATAACTCAAATAAAGGACAAAAATTCACATTTCAGAAATGACAGTGAAGGGTTTAAGGAAGTACATGTAGCGAACACAAGACAACTAAGTTTGAAATTCATGAGCAAAGTCAGACTGTTATAAACCACAAATTAGTGGGTGTAATTCAAGAGTGGGCAACTGACGAAATAAAACCGTCTACAGCTTCCTAGGCTGGAGACGGTTCCTGTCTTGGACATCTGGATCTGTTTCATTGCCCAAATAGCCTTACTTCAAAGTAGTTTGTGGGTGCAGAAAGGCAAATTGGCTAAGTGTGTATATTCAGTGCTGAGTGGGGGAAGAAAGAGAGGGAGGGGGTTTAGGAAGTCAGTCTGCATTTAAGAGCACATAGGCCACCAGCAGATGATCATCTTTATGCCAGCCAGCATCCGGGGCAGCAACCAGGGCAGGGCTCACAGAGAAGAGAGCCCTGGGAGGGAAGAATTTAGGGAACAGGACCCAAGAATCTCTGAAGTTACATAGGTGTGTAGGTAAGTCACAGTGGTGTTGGCTGCCCCAGGGAACAACATAGGAAATTATTTACTTTTAAATTAAAAAATGAGGACGCTATTTTAAACTTTATAGAAGAGTTGCAATGAGGGGAAGGTTTGCTATAGTAATAAGGAAGTCCTGAATATTCTTTATCCAGATATATTGTTTAAAATTATTTTTCCCAGTTTATTTTATCATTTCTTCTTTCCTATCAGCATGCACTTGTTCACACACACATATATCTATATTCTATATTCACACATGTATATATCTGTATTCTATATTATGGAGCATAAGTGTGCTCCATAATATTTGACTGTGCATTTTCTAGGACCAAGAATATTCTATTAATCAGACTACAGTTTTAAAATTTGTGTATGAAACATTGATATGAAACTTTTACCTTCTCCACAGATTATATTCTAATTTTATCAGTTGCATCAATAATGCTCTTTGTAGCTTTTTTTTCCCTATAGAGAAGGTCTATGTTTGATAAAGAGATGAGATCAGCCTAGCAGGACAGAGATGCCTGCTCATTGCCTTCCCCACCACCAGGCTCTTTATTAGTAAGGGAGCCCACAGGCCAATTGTTTGATTTTCTTTGATTTCATTCTTACTCCATTTATTCCCTAAAAACACAAATCTAATCAGCAGAAATATCTTGGTACTAATGGGTTTGTATTAGTCCCTTTCCTGACACTGGAACAAAATACCTGACAACCACAATTTGAAGGAAGGGAAGTTTATTTTGGCTCACAGTTTCCATGGGTTCATTCTGTGGCTGGCTGGCTCCATGGCAGAAACTGCAGGGCAGAACAGTGTAGTGGAGGAAAGCTCCCACTGCATGGCAGCCAAAGAGCAGAGAAAGAGAGGGGAGGAGATGGGGACAAGAATGTGTCCTTCTAGGTTATCCCCCCAGCAACCCACCTCTTCTGGCCACGCCCCACTTCTGAACAATACAGTCAGCTCTAGTCTCATCGATGGATTAATCCACTGATGAGCACAGCACCCCATGATACCATCACCTTCCAAAAGCCTCACCTTTGAACATGGGACTTTGGGGGGACATTTTAGATTTAAATCTTCGCAAGGTCTTTAGTGGGTGGACTCTGGCATGACAAGATGTAACTTCAGCAGGGCCTGAGATGTGAAGTTGGACATTTCCCCTCCAGCCTCAGTTTAGGAGTGAGAATAGACCATGGCACCTCTTGCATTCATTTTTATCTTTTGGAGGAAGGAAAGTAATAGTAATGCACAAAAGTAATTTCGGGATTAAAATAGAGACTTAGTTTCCTGTGATAATCCTAGTTCTCTACTGAGAATAAGGCATTCTACAAGAATGTCTTTTTACTCATTTGTCTGTCTTCTTTACTATTTTCTTTGGAGACTTCAAAATAATTTCTGAGTAAGAATTGATTGGTTTTTAACTTCCCTCACTGATTCCCCATGTGTAAATCAATTTCACAAGCATTTCTCTTGTTCATCTCTCCAATCTTCAGGATCCACAATTTATTACACAGTAATGGTAGGAAGGGACAGGAAAAATGTGGAAAGAAAAAGGATCGCTGCCGTAGCAGGGCGGAATCATGTGCAGAAGCCAAAGGAAACCCCAAGCCTATACTGTAGGCCAGGAGTCTCCTGCCCCCGAGCCAGAGGCAGAGACTGCTCTGTGGCGGGGTAGGCAGAAGGCTGCACAGCAGGTGAGAGGAGAGTGAACGATTGACACTTCAGCTGTATTTATAGCCATTCTGTGTTGCTGGCATTACCTGAGCTCCACCTCCTGTTAGATCAGTGGCAGCAGTAAATTCTCAAAAGAGTAAGAATCTAAACTGGGTGTGGTGGTACACACCTGTAATCCCAGCACTCTGGAGGCTGAGACAGGAGGATCACCGTGAGTTCAAGGCCAGCCTGAGCTACATAGTGAGACCCTGTCTCAAAAAAAAAAAAAAAAAAAAGAACCCTAATGTGAACTGTGCATGGGAGGGAGATAGGTTGTGTGTTCTCCGAGAAGCTAATGCCTGATGATCTGAGGTGGTGGTACTAGTGCTGGGGAAAGTAATTATTATGTATTGCAAACATATATTAATTTTTTTTAAAAAAGAAAAATTGTTTTCCACAAAACTAGCCCCTGGTGCCAAAAAGGTTGGTGACTACTGTCCCATGATTTAGGGTGACTGCGGTTTCTACTGGAGCCAGTTTTTGTCTCAACACTGTGTCCTTCTACTCCCCTCCTCTTCTCCAGGCAGTATGAAGTTGACCCTGGTGCAGATCTTTTTCATCACGCTTCTGCTGCTGCTGGGCCTGGGGCTGGGCCTCGGGCTGGGGCTTCACATGGCTGCAGCAGTCCTGGAGGACAGTGATCAGCCGCTGAATGAGTTTTGGTCCAGTGACTCGCAGGACAAGGCTGAGGCCACCGAGGAGGGAGACGGCACTCAAAGCCCAGAAACCCTGGTGCTTAGCAACAAAGCAGTTGTGCCACCTGGCTGGCCAGAAGAGACCATCCTGGGTGAAGACGAGGTTGCAGGGAACGGGGGTCTCCGAGCGGAGGCTGCCTTTCAGAGCTACAGAGACTACCTCAGGCTTGACCTGATGGCCAGGGAATGCAATGCCCTGATGGCGCACAAGCTGAAGGGGCACAACCACAGTTGCATAACCGAGTACACATTCATCCATGAGGATCCAAACACGGTCAAAGCTGTCTGCAACAGTCCCGCTGTTGCCTGTGAGCTCCAGGGGGCCGAGTGTCACAGAAGCCCCCGTCCTTTTGATTTGACATTCTGCAAGTTGTCTAAAGCAGGTCAAGTCACTCCTAACTGCAATTACCTAACTTTCATTATGGAAAAGGTCATTATTATAACCTGTAAGAACAAGAAGCCCCATTTAACAGCTCTACAATGAAGCAGTTTATCCTATTCTTTCTCTATGTCTTATTCTCCCTACTTGCTTCCTCTCGTTGCTCTCCTCCTCTTAGGTATCCTGCGGAGAAGGTCCTGAGAAGGGAGGACAGACTATTCTTCATCATTCTGTTCTGAAAATAAAATTCTCCTTTGCTTTAGGGGTCATACGATTTGCGTCTTGGTCTTGGGAACAAAGGTGACAGAATAGAGCAAAAAGGCCTGGTTTTTCTGCCTCTCTTTTCTAACCCTTGCCCTGGAAAGGGATAAGCAAACTGCCTCTCTTGTCTCTACCATGACCCTGTCATCAGCCCGTTTTCTGGTCTGAGTTTACTTTTGGGTGCGAGTTTAATGCATCCCTTACCCACCTCCTCCCTGCTGTCCACTTGAGCCTCTATGGCAATCACGTGACTCCTCGGCCTTGCACAGTTGCACTTCTCTGCTGTGAGTGCAAATCTGTGACTGCATCTGGAAAACCGTCTTTCCCCGAGCCTGGGAAAACATAGAGCCTAGACCTGGGCATCTGCTGGCAATTTGATGTGGGGGTACAGATCGCAACAGAATTCCTGTTGGGGCAGGGACCGCCCTCCTTTTCCTCTTTTCTACCCTTTTCTCTTCCTTCTTATCTTCACTATATGTCTCTTTGCTTTACCTCTCCCCCCGCCCCACTTTCCTCTGTTCCCCTTCTTCTCTCTTTTTTAAAACAAGTACTCCCATCTCTTTCCCTAGATCTTTTCCACTTATGCTTTTCCAAGTAAGCAGATGTTGTACCCAATAAGAGGATGATGTAGGGAGTTGGAGAGACGGGTGATCAGGAGAGTGAGAAAAAGAGACAGAAGAAGAGAGAGCGAGTCATTTTTCCAAATTAGGACTAGAAAGCAGAATTGTGCTCACTTTAGATGCTCAATAGAACGAGTGAGATGAGAGGAGCTCTTAATCAGCACCTAAAAGCAGCACAGTTGGTGGTGGGAGGCCATGTCCCCTCATCCACCTGAGTTTGGGCAACACCCAGGCCCATTTCTCCTTCCATTGCTCTGAAAACAAACAAACAAACAAACAAACATCCCCCAAATTGCTAAAGCTCCAGGCCAGAGCACGTGTGTGTTAGATTTCATGGTCTGACCTTCAGTAACCTTTTCCCCTCTTGAATCTCATTAAAGATTCACACATATAGACTGCATCTCGTGTGTACAATTTAATCAGAGTGAACTCCGGGACACACACTCATGTTATGGTGCCCTTGCGATGACTCAGAATCATGTCAATAAGTCCAGTCAATTTTTCCAGAGACCCAGTGAGAGAAACCTGGGCTGGGGTGCACATTCTTTAAAATTCAAAAGCCTGATTTATCTGTGTGTTTTTTATTTTCCTGTCATCTTGATACCACTTTTCTGTTCACGCCCATTTTTTTTCTGCTGGCACAGGCCTGCTCTGAGCACATCTTCCCATTATCTTCAATAAATGTAGATGCTTTTTCTTTTACCAATAAATGTAGATGCTTTTTCTTTCATTTTCAAGGCCATTCTCCACTCCCTTCCTGCCTTGTTGAAACTGAAACCAGACCTTGACCTCATGGGGCCAGCATCTGCACGTTTTTTTCTGATGGATAAGCTGTTTTTCCAGTAACTTCTCCATCCCTTCATCTAAGCAGAAGAGAGGAGGGGTGGGGTTTACACTGTCAGCAAGAGGAAGTCGAGGAAGCAGCCTATGTAAAAAAAAAAAAAATCCTAATTTTAAAGATCCTTCTCAACCTCTTGGTCACAGTTCTACATTTCCCCGTATGCCTCTGGCTCACTTCCACTGGCAGGGACTTCTTAAAAACAGTGTTGTTTGGCAGGAAGTGTGTCTGCTCGGTGGCCCGCCCTGGTATTTTTGTGGTGCTGGAGGGATAACGGGGGAGAAGCAGGATTACTCCTTCTTTCTGACCGGGAAGACACAAAATATTATCTATGTCAAGGGACCAAATGAGAAGTGGGGTAAGAAGAGATGAAAAAAGAGTAGCATGGGAGAAAATCAGCCTGGTTAGTAATTTGGTAGGACAACCCAGAGATTAGGATTGGGAATAGATGTGAGAAGGGTTCTCGATCTGACTTCACTTTAACCAAAAGCCAGGCTGGATGGTATGAGGCAAACTATTGACAGAGAAAATGAGCCAGCAGTTAAAACCTATATTCTCTCGCTTGCAGGTATGACTATGCCCTCTTACAAGTCCCTGGCTTCTCCCACCAAGGCGTCCCGCACTGCCCAGTGACGGCTCCTGTCTCGCCCTGCTGGTCTCCACTCTGGACCAAAAGTCAGAGTCAGGCAGGCTTCAATGCGACTGCGAAGACCAGCTCAGGAAAGCAGTTTATAAAACACTCTACAGGCTCCTAGTGGCCCAACCGGGAAAGCACCACTTCCGTGGTGGCCGAAGTAACACAGTAAGGCTTTTTGAAAAAAAATTTTTAAAAAGTTTAATGTAATACAAGTGGATATTAAAAAAGAAAATATAAAAAGCCACTCTTTTTCTATGAAAAATACAATAATTTTTTTCATAACAACATAATAAGAGAATAACAATTGTTACTATACCGTGTATCATGATCTTGTAAGAATGGCCAAAATGTTACTTGGAGTACAAGTCATAAAAAAAGATTCTGTCTTACAAAGAAGAAACAAACAAACAAAAGGACAAAATTTTCTTTTCAGTGAACAAAAGAAAATAGTAGTATAAATGAAACAAATCAATGGCTATTAGAAAAATGCAAATTAAAACTGAACAGAGATACCATCTTATCCCAGAAAAAATAGCCATCATCAAAAGATCAAACAAGAACAAATGCCAGTGAGGCTGTGAGGGAAAAGGAACTGTTCTGCACTGTTGGTGGGAATGTAAACTAGTACAACCGCTATGGAAATCAGTATGGAGATACCTCAAAAGTGTAAAAATAGAAATTCCATGTGATCCAGCTATCCCTCTTCTAGGTATCTTCCCAAAAGAGTTAAAGTCAACATATCACAAGGATACGTGCCTATCCATGTTTATAGCAGCATAATTTATACTAGCTAGATCTTAGAAACAGTGTATATGTTTATCAACAGATGAATGGATAAGGAAAGTATGGTATTTATACACAATGGAGTACTACTCTGCCATAAAGAAAGATAAACTCAAGGCATTTGTAGGCAAATGGATGTGACTTGAGAACATAATGTTAAGTGAAATAATTTAGACACACATGGTTTCTTGTATATGAGAAACTCGATATAACAGAAGACAGATAAATAGGAAGTAGAAAGAAGCTCACATAACTCCCGAGATTATCTATTCTGTTCTTTCAAAAATATTTTAAGATAAATGCTAATTTATTTCATTTATATTACTAGCTTCTTTTGCTCATTGACAAGGTTTTGTGGACATCTTACCTTCTAAGGCAGAAGAAAATTCATCATGGCCCAATCCTACCTCATTCTCAAAACTCTTACCCATTCTTTTAAGCCCAGTGCCATACCTCTTTACAGCACCATTATCTATGCTTCATCCCATATGACAGATTCCTGGTCCCTTATTCATAGTTCCTAAATCCCTCTGGTTATAAAGGCCAAAAGTTTTTTTTTTTTTTCAAAGTGGCTTCAAAACTCATTTAGATGTGACTCCTGACTAAATTGACACTGTGAGGCTGTCTCTTATCTTTATGTTATGTGACCTTTATACTTTCACAGTGTTTGATGATAAATACGGCACTTCTCAAATACACTGTTCTAGTGTTGTCTCAGGAACATGTGTTATGTGTACACACACACACACACACACACGTAAATATTGCTTCTAAAATCCAGAAAATTCTAAGTTCCAAAATGGATTGGCTCCAGAAATTTCAGGTAATGGATTGGGTACCTATAACTATTTAATTAGCTCTTAGTTAATTTAAGTATACCATATATGATCCTTGAGAGGCCATAAGGATCTTTGTGGAAACAGCTGTATTATAAATTTCTTCTCTCTTCTTCATCGGTACATTTATTGATTGATGATTACCTATTTATTGATTATCCAGTACCTCTTCAGAAGATAAAATAATTGAAATGAAGCATAGACTCATTTAAGAGGAGCAAGAAACACAACACTGAAAAGAGCTGAGTAACCTAATTCATGCTTCAAATGGCTTAATATCAATTCTTTTCAAGGCAAACAGGAAGAGAATTATCATCCTGCGTTAGGCATGCTCTTCAATGCTGTCATATATGTGATATTATTTAATTCTTATAAAGAAGTGGATTAGTTTAGCTTTATTTTATAGATAAATAACAGTCTTAGAGAGGATAACTGTATTTGTTCATTTTCTGTTACCATAAAAAAAACCTGAAACTAGATACTTACAGGGAAAAGAGCTTCATTTATCTCACAGTTTTGGAGATTGAAGTCCAAGATCAGGTGGCTCCATCTCTTTGGCCTGTGATGATGGCTCCCTCAGCTGAGTCGGAACTTAGCAGATGGCAACACTGTGGGAGGTGTGCAAGAGGGAGAAATCATAGGCAAGACAGGAAGCTAGAGACTCAGGGAGAGCAAAATCTTGCTTTTTCTTAACAACCCAACCTTACAGAAACAAGTCACTCCGCAAAGCCAGCATCGATCCCTCCACGAACAGGGCCCAGTGACCTAACCATCTCCCACTAGACTCTGCCTCTTAAAGGTTCCACCTCCTCAACAATGACACAAGAACCAAACCTGCAGTACCTGAACAACTGAGGGCAAACCGCATCCAAGCTGTAGCTCTAACTTACCTTGATCAAGATCATCCAACTCATAAATGGCTGATCTGCACCTTCAAGAGAGGCTCGCTTTGCTGCCCTTCTCTCCATCTGCTGCTTCCCAGTCCGAAGACCATTCGGTTTGCTCACTGTGAGCCTAGGTTCTGTACTGTTTTTTAGAATCAATTGTCTCAGTTACTTTCTCATACCTGGACACAATACCTGACACCCACAACTCAAAGGAGGAAAGGTTTATTCTGGCTCAGAGTTCACAGCCATTTCAGCCCATATTCAGCTGGCTCCAGGCAGGGCAGCAGGGCAGAGGGCCTGGCAAGGGAGGCTCGCTCACGGCAGCAGGCAGGAACCAGAGAGGGATCAAGGGTGAGGGGTAGATCGACCCTCCCGGCCAGGCGCACAGTGACCCGCTCCTCCAGCCAGGCTTCCTCCCCTGACATCACATCTGACTATACTCATTTGTGGGGTAGCCCTCAGTGGGTACGATGCCCTCACGGCCCAGTCACCCCCTAAAAGCCCTGCCTATGAATGCACGAACCTTTGGGCGGACATCTAGATATGAATAGACCATCAGTCAAAAGTCAGTTATTGTGCAGAGAGCATACATACTTGGTATTGTAGGGAGACGAGCAAGAGCGAGAGCGAAAGAGTAAGCAAGAGAGAAGCAGCAGAGACTATTCATATTCTGGGTTCTCCTTGCAGGACATGAAAATAGGGCCTAATAGTCTGGGCAGTTAAGGACACTTCTCAGTATGATGCTCAAAATAAAATAATTGCAACCAAGTAAACCATAATGTGAGCTTAAGAAAGTTCAATAAATGTTGCTACTTTAATCCTTTTTAAAATATGAAATATAAAACTTTTTCCGAGAATGGTTTGGACGTGTAATTCCAGCACTTGGGAGGCTGAAACAGGAGGATTATGATTTCCAGGCCAGCCTGGACAACTTGACTACTTCCAGGCCAGCTTGGGCTACATAGTGAGACTTTGTCTCAAAAACAAAGCAAGAAACATAACAAAACAAACAAAAAAACCAAACAGAACCAAAGCAAACCAAACCAAACAGCACTACTAACAAGCAAGCAGAAAGCCCCACACCAAAATAAAACCTTTTCAAAATCAGTCTCTTGCTTTCTTTTTCCCTCCTCTTCCTCACCCTCCCCTTCCCCCTTCCCTTCCTCTTTTATTTATTTATTTATTTATTTTTGGTGCTGAGGATCAAACTCAGGGCCTGTGCTTGTGAGGCAGACACTCTGACCAATGAGCTAAATCCCCAGCCACCCTTCTCTTTTAAACATAAGGTCTTCCCACATTGCTCAGGCTGGTCTCAAACTCCTAGACTTAATTGATCATCCCACCTCAGTGTCCCAAGTAGCTCGGGCACGTGTGCACCACAGCACCTTGCTCCTCACTCTTGTTCGATTTCTCTGTTTGGCCCACCCTTTGCCCCAGTGTATTGACTGTTCACTGGGTAATGCTACACTGAATATATTAAGAGTGGCTGGGAGGGAAAATCCAGGACCAAAGGATGACTCCCCTACTGTTGGCAAGACACTCAGATGTGTTCAGAATACTCTATACACATTTTTCTCTCTCTTGGCTGCTATTAGAATAACATAATAAATGTAATTCTAAAAGCCTCCTTCCAGCAATAGTGATTTAATTAGTCCGAGTTGGAGCCCAGGCATCAGATGTGGTCCAGGCACTTGGTGCTCAGATCACTATCCCTCCTTTGGCAGTTTTTCTGTGAGTTGGTGTTTCAAAGATTTAATACAGATGTTGAAATGATTTGGAAGACCTTGAGTTAAACACAGTTAAGTAGATTTTTTTTTCCTGAAGATCTCACAATCTTTAATGTTAATATGCCTTATAAATCACCAACAATAGAGATCATATTTTATATTGTCATACTAATTTCAATGAAGCATTTTTTCCCCTTGCTGTGTGAATATCCCAGAGAGACATAAAAGAAACATCACCTCCAAATCAAGAGGGAACCGGCAGTCTGAAGAAGAACTTGACCAAGTCCAACTTTGTGAGTAAATGAGTTTATTGGGGCTTACTTACAGAGCAGTAGAACTGAAGCCACCACCTGGCCTGTGTCAGGCTACTGGTTTTATAGGGCACAAATTAAAATAGCAAAAGGAATTCTTGGGAAAGTTGTGTGTATACTCTGCTTCCGGTGCATCCTTATCAGGAAACGGCTGGTCTCAGCGAGCACTGTTTGTCTGCTGTGGGGGAGAAGCTTGCTGTGCTGAAGACTGGCACAGCCTTAGCACCTGGGTGGGGGGTGCCGAGCAGCTATACCGGAGCCCACTGCAGGATGGAGTCACTTTGGCTATAGTTCGGAGGACAATTCTCACTACACCCCTCTTAGCCCTGAATAACGCTTTCTAAAAGTAATGTTTCTGGTTAGGAAAAATTATTCCAGACTTTTTTTTTCTCATTACTGAGGATTGAACACAGGATTTGTACATGCTAGGTCAAAGCTCTATCACTAAGCTACATATCCATCCCTTTTTTCCCTAAATTTTGAAACAGTCTCCTGAAATCGCCCAGGCTATACTTGAATTTGCAATCCTATGGCGTTGGCTTCCCAAATCACTGTAATTATAGGAATGCACCACTGTACCTGGCTTGTTCTAGACTTGTCTAAGTCTTTCACTTAGCTCTCTTTATCTAATGCAGTGATCATGGGGCTTACATTAAACTCTAACATCTAGTTAAGACTATAAGATCATCTATGTTCAGATTATCAACTAATCTGACTTGGCATACCACAGAAGAAAGAACCAGTTCTTGGGAATCAGACAGACACGCATCAAATTGAAGTTCTGTCACTTAAATGCAGTTGTGACCGTGATCATTGCCCTCAACTCTAGAAACTCAGAGATAGTGATAGTACCTACTCTATGCTGTCTTGAGGATTACATAGCCTTCATCCCACACAGTACTTCCTTACAGGTTTCTCCTGATAGCATGCTCTCAAAAAAGAAAAGAGTTTTCATTTCTGCCTCTGCTTTTAAGCCACATAATCTAATGCCCTTGCTAAGGGCAAGTCCTGTCACAAACTGTTTCTTTAGAAAGTATGTATTCTAAGGCAAGACAGAGAGCTCATTTTACTTGAAGTTCTCCATGGAGCTGAGGGGCAGGGCTCAGGTTGGTGGTTACCGCAAATAGGTAGGATAGACTGAAGACTGTCAGTGTAGCATATGGATCTGGAACTGCACATTGTAGGAAGTCTAGCCACACTACAACTGTAAAGAAGTCTTAGGTCTAACACGCGGTAGCTGACCGCGAGTGAGTAACCTCTCCGTTTCATGTTTATAGGTAAGTGGGAATATCCTCCGTAGAACACAATGTCTTTGTATATTGCAGGCACTCAGTCCCTGTCTCAATCTCCATCTCTTTATGTCTATATCATCTACATCTCTATATATATCTATTTGTAGAATTGAACTCATATTTTTTTCGGCATGACCCGCTCTCACACATGGCTAATACGACTTGATTTTTCCTGGCCCTTTTATAGTAATTACCACTCAAGAAGAAGGTGAACCAGATCTTCCGGCCCTTGAATGATCAATGTTACCACTACACCATGTTTTTAACTTCCATGATCTAGGGATGGCCAGTCATCTTGCATGAACAGTCGAATCTGCAGTAGCTCTTGGTAAGAACTTCCTGGTTTTTAGCTACTGTGGTTGCTATACATTTGTGATTACTTTTCCTTTTATAAAGTGATCTTAAAGGTTGGTGGTGAGACCAGCATGTGCTGAGCCCTGGAATTTGATCCCAGCACTGAAAAAATGACAAAAGACAAAGCCGATCTTAATTCTCCTCTCCAAGAGAGTGGCTGACCTTAGTGATTCTCCTCTAACGAAGAGAACGTGGTCAGAGTGATAGCACAGTGCCTTCTGCGATCGGCAAAGAAAAGCATCAGGCTTCCTCCCTGCACCTGCTTCACTTGCTCTGGGGTGAGGTGGTGGCCAGGTCCCGAGAGCCCGGGGAGAGACCACACAGAGAGGAACTAAAGTCTCCCGCCACACCAGGAAGTAATGCGGCCTTCCTCCCAAGGGCTGTGTGAGTGAACCATGACGGAAGTGGATCTCTAGCCTGTCAAGCTTTTATGTGACTGCAGCCCTTCCTGACACCTTGACTACAAAAAGCATGATGGCTACATTGACGTGTTACCATCGAACCCAGATCCCACTCAAATTTTACCATTTGTCCTAATAATGTCCCCTATAACAAAAAGATCCAATTCAAAACTCTTGTGTTTCTTTAATAGTCATGTCTCTTTATTTCCCTTGGCCTAAAATAGTTCCTTATGCTTTCTCTGATTCATGACTGACTCTTTTGATGATTCCAGGCCAATTATTTTGTAGAATGTCCCTCTTTGTGGGATTGTCCTCCCTAGATTCAGATTCTGTATCTCTGGCAAGGATGTTACAGAAACAAAGCATATTCTTCCCTCTGTCTTTTCTCACTTCTAGTTCAATTTTAATTTGCGCTGTGATTGGTGATGTTTACTCTGTTCATTTGATTCAAGGGGAATCTGACGGGCTTCTCTAGTAAGGTTACTGTTATCTTTTCTTTGCAAAGGAACAAGGTCTTTTGTAGTGGATATATTTTGAAACCATATATTGAATGCCTTATCACACTTTAAATGTATTTCTTTATATTACTATAAACTCATGTTTTATTCAGTGCTGTAATCTGACCCAGTTTAGCTCTGGCTCCCGTGTGTTTTTGGTCTGTTTCCCTTGTTCTTTAAGGCAGTGTGTTGAAGAACAAGGTATTTCAAGCTCATCTGGTATTTTCCTTGCCCTAGAACCAGTCATTCATCTAAGGAGACCTGGCTGTTCCTAGTGGAGAACAGTATTTTGCAATCAAGGTGTGGTACTAGGTATGAGATGTGTGCTCGCTACTGTCAGGGCGAGAGCCCCAGGCTCTCAGAGCTGGGAATGCAGCCAAAGAGTGAATCTCTCTCCTCTGCCCCACCTAGTGGCTTTAGGAGTATACTGTTGAGGAAGGGCACCACCATGAGGGTGTGGCTACCCCCGTCGGTTTTGTGAGCAGGCTGTCCTCCTTCCTCAGGGCAGGAGGCAGAGTGGCGGTGGAGAGTAGTCCAGTGGTGTACAAGGAGTGCCGGACGGGGATGCGGTGGAGGGCCTGGACTCATGGGCAGCTGGCTCACAGGTGGGGAGGTACCCCAACTCCTACAGGTCTGTCCTGTCGGGATCCAGGGGCCTGAAGGGCCGTGCTCTGGGGCAGCACAGTGGGGCCGTGTCCCCGTCAGCTTGGGCAGTCACGGCAGATGTCATTTTCTCACAGTCATAGTGGTTGCACATTCAAGGCCTGGGCAGCCAGATGGTTGGGCTCTGGTTGGGGCTTTTAGTGGCTGCTTCTTTCTGTGCCCTCACATGAGAGGGGTGCAGGTGGGGAGAGAAAGAGTTAGGGTTAGGGTTAAGGCCAGAGCAACCTTCTTGTACATGCTGTTTTTTAGAAAGTGTCTTTAGCTGAAAACAACCCTTATCCCAAAGTGCCACATTCTGGGCCAAGATGTGAACTTCTTACAACATTTGGAGTTCAGAAGAAAAGAGAAGAGAGTACAGAAGAGCAAATCTTATATAACTGAATATTTTTCAAAATGAATCAAAGACATGCATTTGATATTTGCAGAGCACTACAAATCCCAGGCAGGCTAAATAAAAACAAACCTACATCTAGACACACTATAGATTAATCACACAACACAAAGACAAGTATCTAAAAAGCACCCAGAGACCAGATTACTCAAGTCACTTTCCTGCTGACAAGCCCTCCGTGGCTTAGCAGCTTGCCAGATTTTCATCCAGTGATCATGGTATATTTTCAAGAAGACAAGAACCAAATGATACCAAAGGTGGGAAATGTGTAGTCTCAATGGTAGTGCTACCTGTGGCATGAGTAAACTACTTTTGATATTTGATTTTAAAAGGACATTGGATGGTGGAGATTGAATAATGTTTATCCAATGCCATCCGTGGGGAAACATGGAGATTCTGGGCCACCAGGTAGGTACGCGGTATGGTGGGCCAGGGACATGCTGCCCTGGGTGTCACTTCCTTCCCGACACTGACAAGAACAGCCAATCAGATTTCCTTTGTTCACGCTTTCAACCTTTCTGACTTCATCCTCAAAGAAGTTCTCATGTACATGTGAAACAAAATCAGATTCTGCAAAGCAGCTGTTCACTTTCTTGAATCCTGAGTCAAATCACACGGCACACATCTGGGAGAGCAGCTTCCGTGGACAGCTGTTCAGAACCATTCGCCTTCGAGGGTGAGACAGCAGGGGGAACACAGTAGCAAGGATATTGGAGAAAACTTTTTATTCTCCTCACCAGCATTTCTCTTGACGTTTTACGAACCAATAAGAATGATTTAGCTTCATATTACTTTCAAAAAGCATTAAAAAAGTAGCCATTTAGAAAACACATGATCCTGTGTCTTTTTTTTAAAAGACATTAGAAATATTATAAAAGTGAGAAACCCATCACATGGAACTACATGATCAAAGATCACACTAACATACCTTTGATGGCTCTATTAAGACTAGAGATCTCCGGCTTTTCACTGGAAGCCTTTTCTCCTTCCCCGCCCCCATGGTCCATACTAGGCAAGTGCCCTGCATACAACCTTCCCTGTGGTACACGCGAGGCAAGTGCTTTACCACTGAGCTACACTCCCAGCCCTGGAAGAAACTTCACTGGGCTCTTTCACAAGTACTTCCCAATGAACAAAGAGCCCTTTCTAGCTTGCCGCTCGAAAAGATAAGCAGAGATATGATAACAGAATCATGAGAAGCTAGGAAGAAAGTCCAAAGATACAGTCTGACTTTTTTTGTGTGTGAGTGCTGGGGATCGAACTCAGAGCCTTGTGCTTGCTGGGCAAGCACTCTAACCACTGAGTTAACCCCCTAGCCCCCTTGACTTCTGAGATCAATGATTTTGAGTTGTTCAAACCCAAGTGGGAGCTTAATGAGGATCATGGCAGCCAGGCAGGGAGGAAAGTGCAAGACACTGCATATTATGCATTTCATCAGACACGCTGCTAAGTGACCTCGCCAGCCCAGTCTGCTTGGTTGAAAGGTCAGTAAGGAGGGAGCCTGTGGTGCTCATACAGCTGCACGGTACTTCCACTTTGTCTTGGCAGCTCTTCAATAAATAAAAATCATCTAAAGGAAGAAAAAATAAATAAATTTAATTTGAGCAGTGATTCTTAACATTCCTGTTCTTAAGAGGATGACCAAAACATCAGGTGAGGTCTCCAAAGTCTAGAAGACTCTGCCATATGATGGCGCTGCCCAGAGGGTCTGATTTTGGGGTGCAGGACAGAAACTCATGGCCTTCCCCTAACTATGCGCTCCCTGAGGCCTGAAGGGAAGGCTTGCAGGTGTCCCTGGCATTCAGAATCTGTCTTTTGAGCTACAAAGGTGATGGGCCTCACTCTGGGGACACAGGAATTTTTCTGGATATTTACTCCTCCCTCCATGATGTGAGGGACAAATCTCTGCCTGATAGCAGGGCTTATTGAGGGGCAAAGGGCACAGGGCACTGGAAGATACTAGTTTCATACAAACCATTCAAAATAAAATACTACCTAATGATGAAAATTGTATGCCAAAGCTTGTCAAAAAATACACACTTATAAATTTTAAGTAAGCTACCATCTTCTGAGGGGCTCCAGCACCACCCCTGCCCAAACCACAACAGTAATGACAATGATGACAACATTAACACCTCTGATCAGTCTTCTGCAGCAGTCTGAATTCCCTTCTGCTTAATTACTTCAGCTCAGGTTTCTGATCCTAGTTGTGTACTTGTTTGTGGTGGCTGCACTCATTATTGTAGTATAAAATGCGCAGCTGAAAACAAGAAGAGAAATTTTTTAGGTGCATAATTTCCTCTAATATTCCAAAGCAGGAAGAAGTGTCAAGGCCGTCCCTAACACCCGGGACCTAGGACATGAATACATATAAAGGCCCATACGTGCGAAAAGGTTGAAAATGTGTAAATCAAGACGTCAAAGTGTCCTTCCCTTCTATTTTGACAGCACTGTGGAGGCTGAGTTGGTGTTTAAGATTCTCAGATGCCTCACAGCTTCACACTGTGGCGGTGACAGCCAGCCCTTGGCCTGCTCCCTGGCTCTATCCTGACATCCAGATCCCCAGTGAGCAGCCGCCATTTGGACAGGATTCCCCCATCGAGATGGGGTGTCCACAATGGCCACCACTGCCAGGGAACAGGACCTCTGTCCGGGCCAAGGTTCCCAGCTTCCCGAGTCCTTGGGCCAGATTCTGAGTGAGTCCAGTGACTTCTCCTATCAGGCGAAGGTCAGGGCTAGAGGAAGGCCGGAAGCTCCAATGCCCCCGTGCCAAGGACGGCAAGTGCAGAGCAGGACACCCAAGGGGCATGAACACACACATTCGCCCCTGCTCTGCTCCCCTCCTCCTGTGTTGGGAAATGGGGCAGGGGGCAGGGGGCCTCCTGCACAGGCCTCAGCTCCCTGTGTAGTCAGTTGTATTCCCCATCGCTGTTTTAAGGTTTTCTTTGCCGAAGGCCATAGGGCAGGAGAGAGCTGTCCTGCGGATGAGTGTGATTTTGAAATCCAGCACTAGAGGGCAGCAGAGCTGAGCATGTGTGTTTACACTTACTCCGGTTAACCTTTCCCGCCCACAGCCTTCCTCGGAGCTGGCACAAGTGAGGGGGCTGAGAGTGAGGGATCAGGGTTCGTGTTGCTCGGTGGTCGCTGTCGTTTAAATGCAGTCTCTCTTGAGTTTTTGTTCATACAACAGAAAAAAATGCTACTCAGGAAACGGTTTATAACCTTTAACAATTTTACTTCGCAAAACCTTTTAGAAGTTATTTAAATATTTATAACCTTTCACTCTGTAACCTTACTTTTGAGAATTTAGCAAATGTGAAAAAAAAAAATCCAAAGTGGTGGTGGGGACATACAAATATGTTTATTTCAGAGTAGTTTTTTTATTCTATTTTATACTCCCTCCCAGTGATATCTAGTCATATCTAGTCATTTAAAATTATGAAGACTATTCGAGGCAGAAAATGGTTCTTTATATTAAAATAGATACAACTATTTTTTGTAAAACTAATTTATATATATATTTTAAATTTTATTGTAATGGTACATTTTAGATTATATAGTGATAACAGTCATATAAAACTAATTTTTAAGAAATGTAGTCATCACTTAAAAACTTATTAGTGCACGTTTATAGTACATAATGATTATATTCATTGCAGGGAATCGATATATGTACACGATACATCACAACTATTTTTCTCCCCTTCCCTCCTTGTAATCATCATTTATATAATTATTTTCAAAACTCTCAGAATACAAAGATAGCATTTTGACTCCTATTTTTAAAATAAGCATTAAAAGGGCAAAACTGTACCCCAGGGAGAGGGTTACAGTCAACTGTGTATTGGATCTGGTTCTTTTTTTAAAAAAAAAATTATTAGTACATATTTGCAGTACATAATGATTACATTCGCCATGGGGAGTTACAGGTACACAACACATCTTAATTCTTTTTACATCCCACCATCACTTCGTCACCTTCTCACTTGCAAAATATCTGTCTCTCTGCTTCCTACTGTCTGTCCTTAATTTTGCCTTTTAGTTTATTTGTACTTTCAGTTTCTCGTATAAGAGGAACCATGCAACGTTTAAACTCATGTGCCTGATTTATTTCACTTAATATTATGGTCTCAAAGTGCATCTGTTTTCCTACAAATGAGTCAAGTTTATCCTTTGCCAGTATGGGTGTTCTGATGTTGAATGACATACTGCTTTTGGTTTTCCCACATTCATTATATTGAAAAGGTTTCTCTCTAGTATGAAAATGCTCATGTTCATGAGATTGGAGTTGTGGCTGAAGATTTTCCCACATATCTTACAGGCAAAGGGGTTATCCTCACTACAATTTCTCTACTGACTGAGGTGTGACATCAGAACGGAAGCTTTCCCACAATCACAAGATTTATCTCCAGTATTAAATTTTTTTTGGGGGGGATGCTGGGGATCGAACTCAGGGCCTTGTACTTGCTAAGCAAGCACTGTAACCACTGAGCTAAATCCCCAGCCTGGGAAAGATTTTTCTAATTTTCTTATATTCACTGCTTTTTCCCCAGTTTGTATTTATTGGGGGTGGATGCAATTTCCCTCTTTATAAAGTCTGCTATCTGTTCTTTATCGTCTCAGGTTTCTTCCACAGACACCCCAATTCTTTCTCCACCACTTACTTTGTCTTCTTCGATGGAAGAACGTGATGAGCTTGGACTCTTTAACACCTTCTCCGGATAAAGACCAAAACGGCACCCATCTCAGTGTGCTGCGCCTGCGCACTATGAGGGCGAGCGGGCACTCCCAGAAATCTCCGCGACGCGGCCCCGCGAGTTCACCTGGACCAGCCCGCCCTACGCCAGGACGTCCTTGCTCCGGAGGACCAGCGACTCTGGCCTTCGACTACATTTCTCTGAAGGCCCCGCGGACAGTTTTACCACCCCCATGTAAACTTGCCTGCCACTTCCTTGGACTCAAATGAGCTCAAGCCTGCTAGGGTATGTGGAGCGGGGACTCCCTCTTTGATGCCTCGCGGGTGCGGAATCCGAACAGGCCAATCGCAGAGGCGGAGGTAAGAACGCGCCATCTTGACTGTGGCTGATGTGGCTGCGTCTGGGTCTCTTTTGATTGTATATGAGCACCATCACTCCCAGCTGCTTTTTTTTTTAAATCAGTGAGAATATACTACAACTATGCCTTTAAAAAAATGACGAAAACTTAGATGAAGACAGGTAAAGATGGATGGTAAAGGTGGATACTTTATCTTACAGAAACACAGGTTCAGAAAATGTTATGTGACTTTAAAAAAAAATATTTTCAACCAGGTAGAACTTTTACTGTAACATTTTTTCATCCACCACATTTGTTATTTCAGAGGAAGATTTTTTTTCATCAGTATTGACAAAGAAACAATCATCCTGGGAAAATTGAACATCACAACACAACTCACCTGGAAAAGTGCCTCCAGGTTGAGGTTTGCTTGCCCCCACGGCATGCAGGGCTTTGATGGCATAAGTTCTGTGGGAACAGTAGTCAAAGTCAATAGGCACATCAGGAGTCCCTGAATCCCCTTACCTGTCATTTAAGAGATGCAATGTGAGGTCCTACCTTTCTACCTCTTTTTCCTCGAAACAGACTGGCTCCCAAGCATGCCCTTCCTTGGCTGGGACCACCATGATGGGATTCAGTTCATAGCTGGCCTGTTGGCGCCGTGTGCTCCAGAAAGCTGGGACAGTGTTGCTGAATTACATCGCTGCCACTAAATACATGATGCAAAAGCCAAGCGAGGTGTACAGTTACTTGCTCTTTGGGGTCCCATTGCCGAATGGAATTTTCACAATTTGAAGGGGCAATGAAAGGCCTTGACTGGTTTGTTTATTTATTGATTGATATGTTTGTTTAAGGGAAATATTCCCTTTCCAAAAAAGTCTTACACAGAAGCCACCAAATCTGGCTCTCTTTCCATGTTATAGGTGGGTGAACAGAGGCCCCAGAGGTCACACAGTGAGTCATCACTTGGCTGGTGGCGTGACCCAGAGCTTCTGATCATGAGGAAGGGCCACCCTGATCCTCCCCAAACCCACCCGCCACCAAAAGTCCCTCCCTGCTGCCCTCCTCCACTGAATACACTCCACTGCAGGTCTCTGTAGTTCTGAGGCCGGAGGGGACATTCTGTAACCACCAGAGAACACTGCAGGCTAGAAAGTGTAGAGGAGTCTACCTTCAACCATTGTTTTAGGCTCTGGGTTCCAGGGGTCATAATTTGTCTAGACTAGGAACCACCTGAAAACAGAGACTACATCTTATCTGAGGTCATTTAGGGCACAACTATCAAAGAAACATATCTCTAGTCTCATCTAATTAAAAAAAGAAATTTAACACAAAATGCCCAGAGACTTTAATTCTACTCATGCTCAGTCAGAGGATCTAGAGGCCAAATGCCTGTTGGGTCACCTCTGTCTCTGGTGATGACCATTCCCTCCCTGGAGGACATGCCACCGACGATGTAATAAACATCAGCCTTGAGGGGAGTCTTGGCCAACTTACAGACAGCTAGCTGCTTCAGAGTTTTCTGAGTCAGGGTCTAAACAGAAAGACAAAGGAGCACTGGCAGCATCATTGCGGAAACGATCCGTGTGAGTCAGCGGACACGTGGTCCGTAGCACTTTCTCCTGGTGTGTGAAGCCATGGCTGTCATCTTGAACCTTGAACCGCTCTGACTTTATCCTTTTGTCTCTGGGCGCCTGAGAGGGAGGAAACTTCAGCTTCAGCAGGAGCCGACAGACGCAGGACTTTCTCAAGCCAGGACAGAATGGCCGACAAGTCCTAGACCTGGCTCCCCAAACACAGCCCAGTGCTTTTGAGAAGATCACCTAACCAAGGACCCCTGTGTTTCTCCACTCACTTATTCTTTCAGTGGGCATTTCCTGAATTCCTACTGTGTGCTCAGACAGCGCTGGGGTGGGGAGGAGCAGTGAGCATGGCTGACCTGGTTCTTGGTTTCAACAGCTGTGCCCAAAGGAAACGGAGAAGTCAGACTGCGCAAGAGGCAGTCGCAGGAAAAAGAACTGGAGTTGGGCAGAGGGTTCTACCTTGATGCATTCCATCGGCAAAGACGCGCTATGTTGTCGCGATGAGAGTCCTGGGTGTTCTGACACCCTGAGGTTTCCTGGAGACTTCTAAAGCCTGACAGCATTCACAATACGCTTATGTTTTGCAGTTTTTATCATTAGGATGGAAAATTTCAGAAGTCAGCTTTAGAATGTTGGATGGACACAGCTTGTCAGTGGATGTAGGGAGTGTCCAAGGGAAGGCCGAGGAGGACTGTGGGAGGCAGGGGCTGGGCCAGTTAGAGCAAAGCATGGGTGGGGTGGGGAGGCCCAGGCTGGCAGGGTCAGATGCTGGCACCAGCGATGCACCCCTGAGTGGGCTTTCCGTTGTCAGTTACACATGGCCTGGAACCTGCGCATTTTAAGAAGTTCTTGTAAAACGTGTGTTCCTTTTATCTTGTGGAGAGCTACCCTCTCATGCATTTGTTTTGTTCCTTTAGAGATTTGTAAATGGAGATTCTAAAAGGAGTGCACATCTAGGTCCATGGAAGAATATAAAGCAATCCCTTATCTTGGGCAGTTACTGTGGGAAACTCTAGCCTACATAGAGATTCTCTCCGTGATCAAACCAGCCGGGTTCCTCCGAGCCCTCCTCCACCAGCCTTAGCTGCGGACTCTAAAAAGGAAGAAACATTAACAGTTTCTAACAGCTCAAGGTCACGTTCCTAGGATGACCCTGACCCTCCTTAAAGCTCAGGTCTCAGGAAACTCAAGGCCTTCAGAATTTATTTGTTCCAGTTGACACTTGAAAATAGAGACCCTGCTGCCAGCCAGGGAGGGTGGGAGCCCAACTTCAGTGAAGTTAGTTAGCAAACCCAGATGAGTTTAATGTGCACCAACCTCTCTGTTCACTCATCATTTTCCACTTTCCTGACCCTGCTAAGCCCTCACTCATCCCCTCCCCCACTCTTTCACTCTTCTCCCCACCTTACCCCAGACTGGGGATCAAAACTAGGAGAGTACTGTGTTGTCCAGCTAGCCCTTTTTAATTTTTTTTTTTTTTAAGACAAGGTCTTGTTGAGTTGCTCAGGCAGGACTCTAGCTTGTGGTCCTCCTGCCTCAGCCTCCCTCAATGCCAGCAATATGGGCATGTGGCAACACATTCAGCTCTTCATTCTTTCTTTAAAACAAGCAGTCATCTCTGTACAGATTAAGGCTGAGTTCAATTTGCACTGGACTCTTGTCCCTATTGCAGTAATATATTACAGATTAACATCTGCCTTTACCACTTTAGTGCCTGGCTTTCACTTTGATACTTATTATCAAAAGGTTTATATGCATTTTACAACCATTTAGATGCTGCTGCTTTTCAAGACTTTCTCCCATTAAAAGCAGTGTGTTGACACACAGCATGGCTACATGAGGATGCTGGTTCAGAAGACAAAGTCGGCGTGAATATACTCGGTTCAAAACCAGGACAAACTGTGTTCCTTTTTCTCTTCAGGCTGCAGGAGGAGCTATTTCTTCACTTAGTGTAGATTTGTATATCAAAGTAAGTGCAAACTCTTATCCCAGTTGTTATGGAGTATGTTATCAATCTGGTACTAAAATAGAAGTCATTTTTTTTTTTAGAGGAAGCACGATTTTCCTTGGTAGCAAAACAAAAGGATCTAGAATGGTCTCATACAGTAGGATACCATGATATAAATTCTTAAAGCTTAGCGTATTGAAGTTCATTTAATGTTTTTAAACGTAAGTGGATAGCACAACCCCAAAATGCAGTGGGATAAAAATAATTACTCATTTCCTATTGCTGCTTTAACAGATTACTGAAACTTTCGTGACCGAATACACACAAATTATATTCCTGTGGTTCTGGGGTCAGAAACCAGAAATCAGTTTAACTGCACTGAAACCAAGGTATTAACAGGGTGCTTCTCCCTCTGGAATGTTTGAAGGAGAATCTGTTTCCTTGCTATTGGTTACTAAACTGCATTTCTTAACAGTTCTTGGTTCCTGCACCCCTTATCTCTCTTCGAGGTCAGCAACATAGCGTCTTATCTCCCTTGCTGTACTTCCTTCTGTTTCTGCCATGTGGCCTTCTTCTCTTCTGGCTGTAAAGTTCCATTTGCACCCTCTTGTGAAGATACTTGCAGTTACACTTAGGGCCCACCTGACTAATCCAGAATAATCTTTCCACCTTATGATCCCTGACTCAGTCATACTGACAGAGACCATTCCTCAAGTAAGGTAACATCTCAGGCTCCAGGGACTCGGACCTGTAAATCTTTGGAGGTCATTAATCAGCCTGTTCCATGCCATTCTTATTTTATAGGTACAACCAACACATACACTTAGCCGTGTCTTGGGCATTGACTGTGTATCTTTGGACCAGTTACTTAATCCCTCTGGTAACACTTCACATAGCAATGTCATTTTAAAACTAAACAATACAATAAAAGAAAACCACCAGTGTTAATCTTTTGTGGCTGCTATAACAAAATGCCTTAGACTATGTCTATTATAAGCAACAGAAATTCATTTTTCCAGTTCTGAAGGCATTGAGTCCAAAATCAGAGTACCAGCAGATTTGATGTCTGGTGAGGGATTGCTCTGCACTTGAAATGTGGTTATCCAAGCTTCATAAAACAAATTGTGAAGTATTTCCATCTCTATTTTTATGAAAGATTTTGAGTTGAATTAGTTTTTTAAAAAGTTCTGTAAATGTTTGAAAGAATTCACCAGTGGTGCTATCTGGATCTTATTTTTCCTTGTAGAGAGATTTAAATTATAAATTTGTATAATAGATGTAGGCCTATTTAGGTTATTTCTGACAGGTATTTTGGTAATTGGTATCTTTTAAAACGTTTGTCCATTTCATCCAACTTCCTTCCTTCCCTCCCCTCTTCCTTCCTTTCTTCTTTCCCTCCTTTCTTCCTTCCTTTCTTCTTTCCCTCCTTTCTTCCTTCCTTTTTTAAAATTAAAAAAATTTTTTTCCTTTCTCTATCCATTCCTTTCCCTCCCTTTCTCCATCTCCTCTCCCCTCACCTTTTCACTGGAGATTGAACTAACCCAGGGTCTTCACCCAGCCCTTTAAATTTTTTTAAACTTTATTTTGAGACATGATTTTTAAGTCAGTAAGTTGCTACATCCCAGCCCTTTAAATTTTTTTAAACTTTATTTTGAGACATGATTTTTAAGTCAGTAAGTTGCCTAGGCTCAGCTTAAAATTGTGATCCTTCTGCCTCTGCTTCCTAGAATGCTGGGATTACAGGCATGCACCATCGTGCCTGACTAAAGTTGTTGAATTTCTGGGAGAAGTTGTCTGGACAATTGTTCGAATTTTTTTTTTTTTTTCAGACAGGGTCTTGCTGTGTAGTTCGGGCTGAGCTTGAACTCACTGTGGAACCCAGGCTGGTGCGGAGCTCACAGGGATCCTCCCGCCTCAGCCTCTGGAGTGCCGAGATTACAGGTGTGTGCGACCATTCTTGGTGCAATTGTTCTTTTGAAAGTAATTTACCTCCTTTTATTTCTATGTCTGTTTAAAGAATTTTCTCTTTGGTTTTTATTAGTTTTATTTTGATATCATTAAGTATGATGTTCTTTCTGTGTGTTTCTTAGCATTTCTTTCTTTTTTTTTTTTTTTGGTGCTGGGGTTTGAACTCAGGGCCTTGTGCTTGCAAGGCAAGCACTCTAACCACTGAGCTAAATCCCCAGCCCCTCTTAGCATTTCTTGAAACTATGAATTAAAGTATTCTATCATTTTGTAATATTTCAGCCACTAACTTTTATGGATTGCTTTCCTGTTTGCTCTCTTCTTTCTTCTGGGACTTCAATTCCATGCATGTGACATATGCTGCATACATACTTATATTTTTTTCACTGCATTTTTCATCTTTTTGTTTTTATGTACTTCAGCCTGGGTGTTTTGTTCTTATCAATTCTCAGAACCATAATTTTTTCTCTTACTTGTGTCTGTTTTTCAACCTGTACATCTTTAAACTAGAGCACAGACATCTAGTTTTTTATTTCAGTTGCAGATTTTAGTTCTCGTATGCCGTATGTTTCTTTGGCATTCCTTTTTGGTGCCAGCCAAAATCCTCAGTTTTGTTTCTTTAGTTATTTCGTTGCTGCATAACAAATCACCAAGTCAGTGGCTTAAAACAACACGTAATTATTATCTTACAGCTCTGTACGTCTGCGTCTTGGAACAGCTCAGCTGAGTTCTCTGCCGGGTGACTCACGCTGGCATCAGCCACGCTGCTTCCCACTGGCAGGCTTCTGGGAAAAATTCACTGCTAAGCTCATTCAGGTTGGTGGCAGAATTCAGTTCTTCTTGTCGAGGGGCTGAGTTCCCTGTTTTAGGTGACTGTTAGCCAAAGGTCAGTCTCAAGAACCTGAAGCCATCTTCTATTCCGTCCTCTGTTGCCCCTCTGTAGTTAAAACCATCAGTGGAGAATCCTCACATCTTTTCCCTCGCACACTCAACTCTCTTTCTCGGCAGAGCCCAGTCCACCTCACTGGGTTAGGCCCAATGCTGATCTGGTCCCTTTCTTCAGTAAAGTGGGCGTAACCATGGA
This sequence comes from Hystrix cristata, assembly GCA_004026905.1. Lineage (NCBI taxonomy): Eukaryota > Metazoa > Chordata > Mammalia > Rodentia > Hystricidae > Hystrix > Hystrix cristata. Next base: position 19,645 of record PVJO010014695.1, on the reverse strand, counting down.
ATGGCCAGCTCATCATATTCCCAAGTCCTCCTGTGCTCAGGGGAGGAGGCGGCGATACACGGCAGGTGCAGCAGGAGGAGGCATCTCGGAGGCATTGGGTAACGCCAGGAGGAGCCTGCAACACTGGGCTTTCATGTGCTGCATCAGATATTCTAAAATTCTTACCCAACAACTGTGTTCCTGGGTTTTGTGGTTATCGCCCGTTTTCCCTCTTTCTTTTGCTCTTGGTTTTCCGTCACAACCCACCCTCTTGTATCTTTGACACTTGTAAGCTGTACATTGAATATGATACATGACGAATTATAAAGTTACTTAAAAGTTCTGAAAGATCCTATTTTCCTCCGTGAAGTTTTCCTTTTGTTTCTTTTAGGAAATAAGGCTTAGATCATTGCCAGTCCCAATTCAACTTATTCTTCAGAATTTTAAAGGCTTCAGGGCTAAATTCAGTCTCTGGGAGTGTAGGTCCATTTTGGGTTCTTTCTTACTCCTAGGGTAGAGCTGTCAGCATTTTAACCAAAAGCTAAGACGTTTTCACATACCTAGGTGTTATCAGATGTCTCCTCATTCTTGGATCTTTAAAGTTTAATTTTTGTTCCCTTAACTGTATAATTCTGAGGAAAGCTCTTCTCAAATGCCATTTTTGAAATTGGTGTTGTCTTTGGGGAAGGGGGTGGCCCTAAAAACCAGTCTCAGATGCCTCGTGTGCTGAAAGTTGATCCCACAATTAGTTATAACCATGGTGCTCTCTGATGCCTTCAGAGAGATTAAAATTTTTTTTTTTACCTCTTCCGTTTACTTTAGCAAGGGATTGGGACGAAACAACCCGTCCCACCATTCCAGAAGCTGAAACTGAACCTCAAAATAGTGGGGACATGTTAAGCTAACCTTGAAAAATCCGCAGAGTTGGATTTCTGCTTCACATTAAAAACTGAAAAAAATCTCATATGAATGAAATATAAGCGATTTAAAAATTGCACTACAAGAACACAAACAGAAAATATATATAATGTTAAAGAGTTTGCAAACTATCAGTTATAATTTGATATGCAAATTTTAAGACCCCTGGGTGACAAAAGATATTAATTTATGAAAGAAACATCTGAATAGGAAAAGTATTTATGGCATCTAACTAGAAGGAGGTTTAATCTCCATTGTGTTAAAAGAGTACCTAACTGGGACTGGGGATTTAGCTCAGTGGTAGAGTGCTTGCCTAGCAAGCACAAAGCCCTGCGTTTGATCCCCAGCACCAGAAAAAAAAAAGTTCAACATTTATAAATACATAAAGATATGCAGTAAAGATGAATAGGAAATTCACAAAAGAATAAGTTGCTAGTAAATATGTGAGGTATTTGACTTTAACTGTAGCTAGACAATGTTTAATCTATTGGAATGGAATATGATATGTTTGATAATAATGTTAGGAGGATTTAGAGAAACCCTTTGTTAGGGTATGTATTGCTATAGGTTTGAGGAAGACGATTTCTCAATACACATTAAGATTTAAAGTACAAATTTGCTTTTATTCTACAAAAATTAAAATATTAAAATTAAAGTATGACACAGTTACAGAATAGCATGCAAAACATGAATGTGTAGCTTAGTAACTCTCATAAATCAAATACTCATGTAACTTGTGAAGTTTACTTCAAGGACTCTGTCTTCAGAAACTTTGCCCATGACAAAGAGGTTTATACAAGGAAATCAAATCATGTTTCTTTTAACCCTGCTTGAATTTTTTATTTTAACTGTCTTAAAAGTTAATTTTGAAAAGAACTCAACATTTTCATAGCTCTGCTCTAGTCTGTTCTTGGGAGCTAAGATTATAGGGGCTCCAGCAGAGCCCCCTCCCTGAAGCTGAAGCAGTGCTGGAAGTAGCCTCACCGGTGTAGGGACAAGCTTGTGACACCCTCTGACGGGATGGTCCATGGATGTGGCTCCTGGACAGAGAGCGCCCAGAAACACTGGGAGGGCCTGTGAATGTGGAAGTCAGCACTGCCAGGAGGTTCAGAAGTCCCCCAGGAACACGCAGGGAGAGTACCTTCCTTTCTGGGGACATAGGCACTCTGTGAAGACTTTAACATCTGTTTTTAATGGAAGCACAGCCTTATTTGCATTTATAAGCTATTGAAGTACAAGGCCCTGAGCACCACCCCCCCAAAAAGCACCCCCCCAGAAAAGCTACTGAAGTCTAGAAGTGTTGTTTTCTTGTTCTTAGTCATTATTATTTGAAATAAGAAGGAAATCAGGACCCTCTCAAACAATGAGGAAAATGAGTTCAGTATGTGCATGGACAGTACATATCAGACTGTTCTGTATCTTTTACATTAATCCTGTGAACTCTTTTTAATCCTTTGATCATGCTCAAGATGTGCCCCAGGGTCTTCCCTTAAAGGGAAGAGGGTCATTAGTCCTCTTGGCCCTTAGCCAGAAACAGAAGGCCCAGGGCAGGCTCTAGATCTAGCTTCATCACAATTTTTCTGTATACAAAATGCTGAGCAAAAAGCCTATATAATCAGGGAATTGCAGGACAGAGTGTGCAGAACAGAAGCACTGAAGTATTTTAGTGCATTCAAAATAGTTTTTCTAGCATATCTATTGAGAAGTTTATTTTAGTTTTAATGATGAAAATTAAATTGGTTAAACTTCTAAACCCATCATTCTTCTTCAGGCTTTTAAACTTGTTAGCTTTGTTATTCAATTCACAAATTCAGTAGATATCCAACTGTATTTATTGGTTACAAACTTTTTTGTTACCTATGGCCATAAATCATCAAATTGATACGGAGGACACAGCACTTAGTTTGGGTTTTAGCTTGGGACTTAGAGAGGCAAAGCCTGATCAAAGAACTTCATTTCTGCCTGCAAGGTTCTCAGGAGTAAGAAGAACTATGTGAGTCTAATGAAGTACTCAAAATTTCTGTGGTCCTCCAGGCTCATGAATGCCATAAATCAGAGCATCCCAAACTGTAATTCCCAACCCACTAGGTGTTGCTTCTTCTAATTTTTATATTTCACCTTTTTTTGTTCTCCTCTTATGCCAGAACATTTGAGGTAAAGAGTGTGGATTAAGACAGTAGTTAGGGTAAAAGTTCACAATTTCTTTAAGGTAACCTTGGCTATGTGCTTCTCTTTTTTTATTATATCGTACACAATGCTAGAAATTTATTGCATACACTTGGGTAATTTAATCTTCTTGAGCCTTAAATATGGGGTTACTGATGAGCTTGCTTTAATAGTAACCATCCACATCTCACACGATTTCATTCGCCTTTCCTCAGTTCCTCTAGTATTGGCAATGATGGAAACTTCATGTGACAGTCGCTTAAACAAGCTACATGTTTACTTCTCTCTCGCTTTTCTTTTCCTGATGTCCAGGGAAAGTCAGCTCAGGTCTGTTATGGTACTTCACTGTGTCAGATATACAGGCTTTGTCTATTTGCTCTAGAAATCCACGTAAGATTCATTATATGGTTATTGAGAGTTGGTTCAAATGCCTGTGTTCTGATAAAGGTCTCACCTTCCCAGTGTACGCCTGTTCTTCCAAGGTCTGGCTAACCTTGCAGGAACAGTTTTACTATCGACAAAGAATTTACTTTGATATGCACTCTGGCAGCATCCTGGGTCCTGGCCAGACCAGGAATGAATGCCTGAGATAAAGTCGTGCACACCCATTTCCTGGAGGGGGGCATTCCTTTGTCAGAGTGTAGATAACTGCGGGTGCAGCACCCAGGTGCGCTCTCTCCTTCGCTCTCTCTCTTCTCTCCCTCTCTTGTGCCCGCCAAAGTTGCTGATGATTTCTTTCACTCGCATAGCTGATGATGTTTTTCGCTCGTGTAGCTGATGTTTTTGTTCATGTAGCTGATGATTTTTTTGCTTGTGTAGCTGATGATACTTTTCCTGTGTGTGCCAGTGAGGGCTGCTGGTCCCCCTTTTTGTTGTGCCCCCACAATGGCTACTGAGTTCTTCTTTCGCACCCTTGAGGCTGCTGGATGTCTCTGTGCGTCGATGGCGGCTGCTGTTGGTTGCACCTCCACGACTGCCTTTTTCTTTTTGCGTCCCACATGGTGCTGCTTCTCTAGCAAAAGCTTGAACTACTCCTGTGCTGTGGATTGCCGGTGATAGAAATGATGGATTGGTGGTATGATTTCCTAGAGTTTTTCCTTTTCTCTTACTTTCTTTATTGTTATTAAATAACTGAATTAATATTTGTGAGTGGTATCTTGTCTCCTTCCCCGCGAATCGAGCCCTAAAACAGTAAGTCCGTGCACGGCGACAGCAAGCATTTTCCCTCTTGCTGTTACAGTCTTCCATGCCTTCCATGTCAGCATCCAAGATGGTTGCTTCAGTTTCAGCCATCATGTCTACCATAAGGAAAAAGAACAGCCGGGAGTGTTGGCATATGTCTGTAATTCCAGCACTCCGGGTAGGTGAGGCAGGAGGATTCAAGTTCGAGCTGAGTTTGGGCAACTTAGTGAATTAGTGAGACCCTGTTCATGATAAAAAATTAAAGGGCTGTAGCTCAGTGTGAGGGTCCTGGGTTCAATCCCTAGTACCACAAAAAAAAAAAAAAAAAAAAAGGAAAAATATGGGCCTTTTTCTCTTAAAAGACACTTTGCAGAAGCTTTACTCATTTATTGTCTGTATCATTGTCTAGAATTTAGTCACATGGCCAATTTTATTTGAAATGAAAGCTGGGAAATATTTCCTCATGTGCTCAGGCAAATTTGGAGATTCCTAGTATTACAGACATTGAGGGACAATGTGTGGTGTCTGTTTGCTATGTACCTTCCAGATCATATTGTAAATCTCACCCATGTCGTATTTGTCATGTGTAGTATTATCCAGGGTAGCTCTCTAAATGCTTCTCGACAGGTGCAATACATAGTGTCCTTGATTATCTTTTTTCTACTCCAGTCCTTTCTTTCTCTCATTACTAGGGTTGAACCTAAGGACTTTGTGCTGAGCTGTATCCTCGGCCATTTTTAGTTTTTATTTTGAGATAGAATTTTGCTAAATTGTCCAGGCTCTGCTCGGAGTTGTGATCCTCCTGTCTCAGCCTCATGGAGTGCTAGGATTACAGACAAGCACCACCATGCCCAGCTTCCAGTCCTTTACTCAGGAAGACACATGTGGCAGCCTAATCAGCATCATAGCTGCTTGAAAATGGTGACATTTATTCTTAAATGTACTTCCTGTCAACAGTGCTGGGACTGATTTGGCTGAACTGTGGGGTTTTCCTCTGGGAAGTGGAGAGACTATGCCTCAAGCACTCTGTGTTACCCTGTGTCCCCTGAGCACCAAACAATATTGTCTGCTTTTCTGTATTTCAGCATCTTCCATGAAAATAGCTTCATCATATTTTACTTAAAGCTCCTCTCCACACAGTGCTCAGATACTGGTCAGAAGGCCAACTCCGTGCAGTTAATGTCAGTACAAAGTGTGGTGTATGGAAGTGGGTGGAAATAAAACATGGCATGAGAAGAGAACAAAAAATTCAAATATAAAAATTAGAAGAACCAACTCAGTAGGCTGGGAATTATAGGTTAGGAATTTTACCCACCTTCTTGCTCCACTTTTCATCTTTTTTTTAGCATGCGGGATCCTTCCTCTTTAGCAATTCCCTTGCAACTGGAACCCTTCCAAACATGGCTTCAGCAGTCAACCATGTATCCCTGAGTCTGTTTCAGGATCAGTTTAATCAGAAGCCAGGGACTTATATTTCACTGTGCCTGGTGACTGGTAGTCATAAACACTCAATATGCTCACATGAGTAAATGGAAGGACATGTTCAAGAAGGATCACAGCGGGACACTTGCAATGCCATGGGACCATGGAGGGGTTTTTGCCCCTCATAATCTCAGTCGGCACACTGCTGCCACCTGCCAAATTTTAAATGAGAGCGCAATACACAAAATAGCATATTGCTGGAGTCATAAAATATATAGCCTTTTCAGATTGGCTTCTTTAACTTAATAGTATGCAGTTAAGTTTTCTGCATTGTGGGGAGATGCTGGCTGGATGAGTGCCTGAAATGAGTGCAGAAAGAAGGGACCTTGGGACAGTAGTTCCCAGCTTCCTGGAATGCATGGTTAAAGTTTAGAGCAGACCTGCAGGACAGCAGTCAGCAGAATCGACAATAAGTTGTTCTCGGAGATGTTTGCTCTGGCTGTCATGTTCCCTCTGCCACAATAAGGTTGCTTAACCTAAGATGACATGTGTCATGTAACAAACCATTCCATTCCTTTACTGTCACCTGGCCAAAACTCCTATGTAAGTGTTGCAAATATTTCTTCAACATCTTTATTCTCATGTCCTTGAATTAAAAATGTGTAGCTGCGGAAGTCTCAGCTCACTGGTGTTTTCTTCAGACTTTGGAGCAGCCTCTCTGGCCCTGTCAGTGATTGAACTAATTCTCATCTCTGAATAATCTTTACGTCCTTTATGCCACCACAGTCACACATTGTGACCCTCCATGACTTGATAGCTTATTTCTTTTTATTCCCAAATGGTATGTCATTGTCTGGATATACCACAGTTTATTCATCCATTCACCTTGTGGAGAGCATCTTGGTCATTTTAAAGTTCTTTCAGTTAGGAATAAAGATGCTATAAACATCCATTTGTAGGCTATTGTGTTGACATGTTTTCAAGTCCTTGGGTAAATACCAAGTAGTGTAATTGCAGTATCATTTGGTGAGAGTATATTGTGTTTTGTTTTTGGTAGGACACTGCCAAGCTGCCTTTCAAGTTGGGCAGACTGTTTTGCAATCTTACCAGCAATGGATGGATCCAAAGCGCATTTTTTTAAACTGGAGGATATGTTAAGTAAAATAATCCAGACACAGAATGACAAGTTCCTCTCATATGTGGAAGTGAGATTCATTTTTTTTACATAGAGATGTCCAGTTGTTGAAAAGAGCACCTTTTTTCCATTGCATTGTTTTTGTTCCTTTGTCAAAAATGAGTTGATTTTATTTATGTGAGTCTATTTTGGGGTGCTCTGTTTTGTTTCATTAATCTATTGGTCTATTCTTTTACCATATTAAACTACCCATCAAGATGGGTAGCTTTTTAGCAAGTTTTAAAGTCAGATAGTGTCAGTTCTATTTCTATATTGTGTTAGTTACTTTAGGTCTTATATGTCCCTATATAAAATTTAGAATCAGTTTGTCAATGTCTACAAAATAATTTCCTGGAATTTTGATTTTGTGGCACTGAATCAATAGATCAAATTGGGAAAAATTGATATTTTCATAACATTGCATCTTCCTATCTATGACCATGGAACACCTGTTTATTTCGTTCTTTGATTTCTTTCATCAGGGTTTTGTAGTTTTCCTTTTTTTTTTTTTTTTTTTAGTTTTCCTTATTTTTTGAAAAAATTTTGAGACAGGGTCCAGCTATGTAGTTCTTGAAATTTTATCCAAGAAGGAACTTCTGTTTTGAGACAGGGTCTTGCCATGTACTTTAGGTTGGCCTTGAACTCACTATGTAGCCCAGGCTGGCCTTGAACACAGAGAGATCCTCCTGCCTCAGCCTCCAGAGTGCTGGGATTACACACTCAGCTTCCTCATATGATCTTGTATGTATTTTGTTAGATTTATACCTAAGTGTTGTTTTAAGGTGCTAATATAAATTTTTTGGCAGCCCTGGCCTCACACATCTCATATATTAACCATATATCTGCAACCTTTTTATAGTTACTTATTTCAGAAGTTTTTGTTTTGTCACTTTTTTCAGATTTCTTATATAAGGAATCATTTAATCTCTGAACAAAGAGTTTTATTTCTTCCTTTCCAGTCAATATACTTTTTCTTTCCCCTTTTCCTTATTTCATTGCATGAGCTAGGACTTCCAGTATGATGTCGAAAACCAGTGGTGAAGGGCAGCATATTGTTACTGATTTTAGTGAGAAAGCATCCAATTTCTCCTCATTAAGTTTAATGTTAGTTCTGGGTTTTAAATAGATTTTTTTATGAAGTTGAGGAAATTTCTCTCTGTTCCTAGTTTTGTAAGGCTTTTTATTGGGAATGACTTTTGAATTGTGTCAAATGCTTTTTATTCATTAAGTGATATGATTATATAACTTTTTTCTGTAGCCTATTTGTGTGATAAATGACATTAATTGATTTTCAAGTGTTCACCCTGCCTTGCATATCTGAGTTATATTCCACTTAGTTGTTGTATATAATTGTTTTTGTATATTGCTGGATTCAATTTTGTAATACTATTATGTTAAAGATTTTTGCATGTATGTTCATGAAAATACTGGTCTGTCGTTTTTTGGGAAGTTTTGTTTGTTTGCTTGCTTTTTTCCCTTACGACGTCCCCTAGTTTTGATGTTAGAGTGCTGCAGACCTCAGAGTAGTCTCCATGCTTCTATCTTCCAGAAGAGATTATAGAGAATTGGTATAATTTCTTCCTTTAAAGTTTAGTAAAATTGAGCATTGAGCTCATCCATGACTGGCTCGTTGTTTCAGAGGTTTCAGCCTGTGTTTGGTTGGCTCTCCAGAAGGTCAGATATTCGTCAGAGGCACACCTTCAGTGACCTACTTCCTCCAAGTGGGCTGCACCTCCCAAGAGCATATTTAGCTGGGACCTCATAATGGACTTACCCACTGCTGAGGTTATCACCTTCATGACCTAAGCGTCTTCAGAAAGCCCCACCTCTGAACACAGGAGCCTTTGGGAAACATTTTTGGTCCAAACTATAACACTTCCCTTTTGTGAATTCTCTTTATACTTTGTTGATACTGTTCTTTGATTCACAAAATCTCTTTAATTTTGATGATGTCCAGTTTTTCTACTTTTTCTCTTGTTGCCTGTTATTGTGTTGTGCTACTACAATAGAATACACAAGACTTGCTAATGTGTAAGGAAAAGAAGTCTATTTTGGCTCATAATGCTGGAAGCTGAGAAGTCTAAGAGCATGGCATCAATATCTGCTTAGCTTCTGATGAGGGCCATACACTGTTTCACTTCATGGTATGAAAAGCAGAAGGGCAAGCAGTCATGGAAGAAGGAAAATGTGAAAAGCAATCTTGCTTTATAATAACCTCCTCTTGTAACTACAGTAATCCCATCTCATGGGAGCACAAAGCTGTCCTGTGAGATAAGCATTAATCTCTCTTGAAGACCTACTCACTCCTTGGAGGCCCCACCACCTTTCAGTGCTGTTAGGGACCAAGCCCCAATATGAGTTTGAGTGGGGACATAGCATACTTAAGCTTTATAGTTGTGTGTGTTTTTGATGTGATATCCAAGAAAAAAACTGCCAAATCTAAAGTCGTGAAGCATTTCTACTATTCTCATCTAAGAGTTTTGTGTTTTTAAAGCTTACATGCAGGTCTTTGATCCATTTTCAGTTACTTTTTGCATATAGCATCAGGTAATGGTACAGTTCCACTATTTTGCACCTGACTATCCAGTTTTTACACCATCCTTTCTTGATAAGACTTTTCCTAATGAATGATTTAGCATCTTTATAGACAGTTACCTGACCATACTGGAAATCAATGGCAAAAGAAACCACCAAAAGAAACCTCCAAAACTTGGCAAAAAAACCACCAAATCTTGGCAAAAGAAACCACCAAGCTTCATAAATACTTGGAAATTGAATAACACCCTCCTCAACAAACAATGGGTCACAGATGAAATTAAAGAAGAAATTAGACGTTTTCTATAATTAAATGATAATGCCAATACAACACACCAGAATTTATGGGATGCAACAAAAGCAGTCCTATGAGAGAAATTTATAATGGTAAATTGCCAGATCAGAAAAACAGAATGAGCTCAAATAAATAACCTAATGTTGAACCTCAGGCTTCTAGAAACATAAGAGCAAGTCAAGCCTAAAGCTTGTGTGACACAGGAAATTATAAAGATTAGAACAGAAATTAATATAATTGAGACTAAGAAAACAATATAAGGAATCAACGAATCGAAGAGTTGGTTCTGTGAAAGATTAAATAAAATTAACATACCCTTAGCCAACCTTTAAAAAAAAAAGGAAAAAAAAGACTCAGATCCGTGCAATTAGGAATGAAAAGGGTGAAATTACAACAGATCCTGCAGAAATCCAGAAGATCATCAATACCTACTTCAAGAACATGAATTCTGGTAAGATGAAAAACACATAAGAAATGGACAGATTCCTAGATATGTATGAATTACCAAAGCTGTATCAAGAAGTGGTAAAGATTCTAAATAATCTGATGTCAGTCAATGAAATTGAAGAGGTAATTAAAAACCGACCAACAAAGAAAAGCCCAGGTCCTGATGGATTCACTGCTGAATTCTACAAAAAATTTAGAGAAGATCTAATGCCACTACTTCTCAAACTCTTTAATAAGATTGAAAGGGAAGCAGTGCTCCCAAACTCATTCCTGGAAGCAAGCATTACCCTCATCAAAACCAGAGAAGGAGTCAACCAAAAAAGAGAGCTACAGGACAATCTTCTTAATGAACATGGAAGCAAAATCCTCAGTGAGATACTGAGAAACAGATGTATCAAATCATCAAGAAGATTATACATGATGAACAAGTAGGATTCATCCCAGGGATGCAGGGATGGCCCAACATATGCAAATCATTAAATGTAATACACCATATTAACAGAGCCAAGGACAAAAACCATACAATCATCTCAATAGATGGAGAAAAAGCATTTGACAAAGTCCAACACCCATCATGATAAAAAACTCTAGAGAAAATTAGAATAGATGGTCCTTATCTCAATTTCATAAAAGCCATCTACGACTAACGTACAGCCGACATCATACTAAATGGTCAAAAGCTGGAAACTTTCACTCTAAAATCAGGAACAAGATAAGAATGTCCACTGTCACCACTCTTATTCAATATAGTTCTGGAAACACTGGCCAGAGAAATTAGACAAGAGAAAGAAATAACAAGAATAAGGATAGAAAAGGAAGAAGTTAAATTATCATTATTTGTGGATGACATGATACTCTACATAGAAAACCCCAAAACTCCACCAAAAGACTTCGAGATTTAATAACCAAATTCAGCAGCATAGCTGGATACAAAGTCAACACTCAAAAATCAATAGCATTCCTGTACACAAATAACAAACTCACGGAGAGAGAAATTAGGGAAACAACACCTTTCATAGTAGCACCCAAAAATAAATAAATAAATAAATAAATAAATAAATAAATAAATAAATAAATAAATAAAATACTTAGGAATCAATGTTATGAAGGAAGTAAAAGATCTATACACTGAAAACTGTAGTACTCTGAAAAAGATTGAAGAAGATATCAGAAAACAAAGATATCCATTATTCTTGGGTAGGAAGAGCCAATATAATGAAGATGGCCATACTCCCTAAATTGTTATACAGATTTAATACAATCCCAATCAAAATACCAATAGCATACCTCACAGAATTAGAGAAAACAATCCTAAAATTCGTTTGGTACCAGAAGAGACCTAGAATAGCAAACGTGATTCTGGGCAACAAAGGCAAGGCAGGGGCATCACAATCCTTGACTTGGAATTATACTAGAAAGCTACAGTGATAAAAACAACGTGGTAGTGGCAAAAACAAACACAAACCAGGGTGGGGGGGACCAAGATACATCATGTATAGGTACAAAATAACCATGATAAATGGGATCATTATGTATACAATGTACCAAGGCATGTTCTTGGTAAAAAACAAAACAAAACCAAAACCAAAACCAAAAACAAAACAAACACAAACAAACAAAAACAGACCTGAGGATTAATGGAAGAGATTAGAAGATGCAGAAACAATTCTAAACACACACATCCATCTTATCTTTGAAAAAAGAGCCAAACACCTTCCCTGGAAGATAGACTCTTTAATAAATGGTGCTGGGAAAACTGGTTTTCAACATGCTGATAATTGAAAGTAGAGCCATATTTCTCACCATGCACTAAACTAAATGGATCAAAGATCTACATATGGCAGAGGCGCTTCTAATACTGGGCTCTGCCACGGCCGTTGCGAGAAGGAGCACTGGCGAGACTTGTGGGTGTCTGTCTCCGCCACCCGGCCTTGCTTTGGGCGTGGTGGAGACGCTGACCATGCAGCTGCAGCAAGAATCCTAAAGTAGTACATCCATCATGATGACGCCCTCTCAGGTTACCTTTAAAATAAGAGGATCTCTCCTACCAGGGGAAGGTTTTGCAACATGTGGAAGCTGCAATGCTTCAGGAAACTGGAATCCTCCAAATACTGCGGCTCCTCTGGACAATGAGCCAGGTGACAGCATGTTATGGAAAGCAACCATTGTGCTCATTGGAGGAGTATCGATTCAGTATCGCTACTTCAAAGGGTACTTTTTAGTACCGAAGACTCTCGGTGGTCCATGTCAAGTCGTAGTTCATAAGCAGGAGACCCATCTACAACCACGTTAAATAAACCCTTTAGAAAGTGAAATTAGTATTGACAATGGACAGTTTGGAATCCACAATGGTGTTGAAACTCTGGATTGTAGGTGGCTGATGTGTCAGAACTAAGATTATGTTTGCATTATTCTGAAAAACTTCCAGTTTCAATAACCAAGAAAAAAATTTAAAAATCTAGATTTAGGATAAAGCTCACACTAGAGAGTCCAGAGGAAGATGATGATGACGATAGGGTGTCTCCCACTGTTCTTCGTAAAATGTCTAATGCCTCAGAGATAGCCTTGATAAGTGACAAGTTCAAATGCAGGCTTTTGCAGCCAGAGTGTGGGTATGGCCTATAACCTGATCCTGAGATAGAGTACGGCATACAGACCATGGAGCCAGATAGGCTACAACTAGTATTTGATTTTTTTGAGGAAGATCTCAGTGAACACATAGTTCAAGGTGACGCCCTTCCAGGACCCATGGGCACAGTGTGCCTCTTACCATCCACCATTGCTGGGAGTGGACAGGGTGGTGGGTCCTTCCTTTCCCATCATGAACAGAAATTCCAGGGAAACTATAGGCAGAGTGTGAGTGGACTTTATCATCATTAAGCCATTACCAGGATACAATTGTGAAATAAAATCTTCATTTTCCAAGTATTGGAAGCCAAGAATACCGCTGGATGCTGGACATCGAGGTGCAGGGAACTTGACAACAACTGCCCAGCTGGCTAAAGCTCAAGAAAATATTATGGCTTCTTTAGGAAATGCTGCTACTCAGGGTACAGCTTTTGTAGAATTTGATGTCCATCTTTCAAAGCACTTTGTGCCTGTGGTGTATCATGATCTTACCTGTTGTTTGACTATAAAAAGAAATTTGATGCCGATCCAGTTGTTACTTGAAATTCCAGGAAAGGAAGTAACATTTGACCAACTCCAGTTAACACTTTCTCATATGACTGCACTAAAGTCCAAAGATAGGAAAAAATCTGTAGTGGAGGAAGAAAACTCCTTTTCTGAAAACCAGCCATTTCCTTAAGATGGTTTTAGAATCTTTGTCAGAAGATGTAGGATTTAATACAGAAATAAAGTGGATCTGCCAACAAAGGAATGGAATATGGGATGGTAACTCGTCAACATATTTTGACATGAATTTGGTTTTGGATATAATTCTAAAAAATGTTTTAGAAAACTCTGCAAAGAGGAGAATTGTGCTTTCTTCATTTGATGCAGATATTTATACAATGATTCTACAAAGGTAGAACAAAAACAAAATAAAACCCCCAAAAAAGCACAACAAATATTCCATATTATTTTTCACTCAAGGAAAATCTGATATTTACCCTGAACTTATGGACCTCAGATATTGGACAACTCCCATTGCAATGAGCTTTGCACAGTTTAAAATCTTCTGGGGCTAAGTGCACATACTGAAGACCTACTCAGAAACCTGTCCTATATCCAGGAGGCAAAAGCTAAAGGCCTTGTTATATTCTGCTGGGATGATGACACCAGTGACCCTGCGAACTGAAGGAAGTTGAAAGAATTTGTAGTTAATGGTCTAATTTATGGTAGGATATGTGACTGAATGCCTGTACAGCCAAATATGTTCCAGGTGGAGCAGTTGCAACACCTGAAGCGAGAATTACCAGAGCTCAAGAGCTTCCTGTGTCCCACTGTTGGATGCTGTGTCCCCATCCCTGTGCGGGGAGCCTGACAACCTCGAGGATGCCAAGGACATCGATAACATGGAGAGTAGTTAGCTTCTACCATGCAGACCATTCAGGGCACACACCACTGTTCTGGGTGTTCATTTTCCATCACTGAGCATTGTTTATTTCTGCCTTTTGGGTTTATCTGTCCAGTGAAGCAATAATGAAGTATTTTACTCTTTCACTACAGTTCTTGCAAGAATTTCAAATATGCTATTTAAATCACTTGGCCAGCTATAATTGCCAGTCAGTCTCTGTACAATGAGAAAGCTTACTGGTTTTGGTATTTTTTTTTTTTTTTTTGGTGGGGATCGAACTTAGGGCCTTTTGCTTGCTAGACATGTGCTCTACCACTTGAGCTAAATTCCCAACCCCTTGGTGAATATTTTTAAACTAAATATGTAAGCCTATAATGTTAAATCTACATTAGAAGCATAGAATTTTGAACTTAACTATTTAATATCATATTTACATTTCTTACTGCTTTTCATTTGATCTGGTCTCAATTTTTAGCCCTTGAGGAAAATGACTGTGAAGTTATACCTGACCATGGAGCAATAAGTACCTCAAATGCATGCCTTTGCACTCACGATTCCCACTGCACAAGCCTTCGTTGCCGTCTGTGTATATAAGATGTTTGTTTTTAAACATGGATTGACGTGCACAAAAACCATTTTCATTCAGTATGAGCCTTGAAGCTGCTGCTGTTTTTCTACTTAATCCAACCAGCCTGGAGGTACACCTGGAAATTTGTTTCATAAATCTTTGAAGAGCCGTTTTGCATAAATATAAAAATTTCAAAATGCTGCAGGGTAATTTAACATATGAACCATTAGCAAGAAGTATGTATTGCATTATTAATAGAGTAGATCAAAATGTATAAATCGGATTTGATGCATGCTTTAGGTTTTAGTGTGAAATTGTATATGCTTACTGTTTAATCCTTGCATCTGGTGCTAGGTGAGCATGAGAAGATGGCAAAGACTGACTATTTTGTTGCCTAAAAAAAGTCTGTTTGGAGGCATTTGCAATATGCTTAATTAGTGTCTCTCACATTTTTGCTTTGTGGGTATGTTGTGTGTGTGTGTGTGCGTGTGTGTGTGTGTGTGTATTGTACAGTAGTTAAATCTCCATGCAAAAAAATAAATGTTCTGAATTCTCAAAGCAAAACAAAACAAAACAAAGATCTAAATATGAAAACAGGAACACTTCATCTGCTGGAAGATAGAATAGGTAAAACTCTAGAAGATGTAGTTGCAGGCAAAGGTTTTGTATGACCAAAACCCTGATAGAAGATGAAATATTATAAAAAAATCAACAATTTGGATCACATCAAATTAAAAAGCATTTGCACAGCAAAAGAAACTACCAACAGAGTGAAAAGACAACCCACAGAATGGGAAAAAGATTTTGCCAGCTACTCCTCAGACAAAGGACTAACATCTAGAATAGATAAAGAACTAAAAAAAATCAGACACCCCCCCCAAATTTAAAGACCCAATCCAGAAATGGGCATCTGAAATGATAGACATTTCTCAGATGAAGAAATACAAACAGCAAATAAATATATAAAAAAAGTTTAACATCATTGATCTTTCAAGAAATACAAATTAAAACAGCTCTGAGATTCCATCTCACTCCAGAAAAAATGGCTGTCATCAAGAATTCAACCAATAACAAATGCTGGCGAGGCTGTGAGGAAAAAGGAACGCTTCTCCACTATTGGTGGGAGTGTAGACTGGTGCAACTACTGTGGAAATCAGTGTGGAGATTCCTCAGAAAACTAAAACTACAGGTTCCATTTGACCCAGCAACTCCCCTCTTGGCATCTTCCCAATAGAATTAAAAGCATCATACCACAGTGATAAATGCACAGCCATGTTTAAGCAGCACAGTTTGTAATAGCTAAATCTTGCAAACAGCCCAAATGCCATCAACTGATGAATGTATAAACAAGATGTGGGTTTTTTATACAATGGAATACTACTCAGCCATAAAGAAGGATAAATCTGAAACATTTCTACGTAAATGGATGCACCTTGAGACCACACCCTTAAATGAAATAAATTGGAGATACATGTTCAAATATTGCATGGTTTCTCTGGTATCATAAACCCAAAGTGTAGATAAAGACCAAAATGTATAATGGATATTGTGAAGTAGGAAGAAAATGTTCAAATGGGAAGGGGAACTGGCTGAGGTGGGAGGAGAATAGAAGGAAAAAATGGAAATAATCTTTTGTAAATAAGGAGGGGAAAAGGGGTTCAAGGGAGGGGAAGGAAATGGGAAAAAAGAAGAATCAAGATTCATCATGTACAGGTAGAAATTCCATATGATGAATGTTATCATTATGTATATCTAAAATGTACCAATAAAATTAATTTTAAAATGGTCTTTGTTTTATTTCTGTGATTCTATTTTGGAAATGTATTTGAATAAGATTGGATACTCAGGTCATCTCCTGAGAACCCAGATGGTAGAGCTCATTTCCAGAACTTTTAATGCTGTATTAGACAACAGAAGAACCCTATGAAAATGATCTTTGTTTTATTTACATGATTCTATTTTGGAAAGGTATTTGGATAAAACTGGATACTCCAGAGGAAGGGAAATATATTATAACTGTTTTTATGCCTCAGTTATTGTTCTATACCAAACATATAAGTATATTGGCTGTTGTATAACTCAAAGATTGGTGATGTGAACAAGTCCCAGATGAGACGGTTCGTAACACTTACTTGGGCTAGTCCATGTGCAGAATTTTTTCAGCTCGAGTATGAATGTTGGCTTGTGGGGCGTGCAACAGAGGCTCACAAGAGCTCAGTGAGACCTACACTCACAATTACAATTTAAAACCACAGACCTACAAATAAATATAAGTATATAGAAGAATGTTTTTAAAATTTATTTTCTAGGGCTGGGGATTGAGTCCAGGGCCTGCTCACTAAGCTGTATCCCCAGACAGGGTGTTGCTGTTTTGCCCAGGCTGGGCTTGAACTTGAGTTTCTTCTGTCTCGGCTTCCCAGAGAGCTGGGAAGAAGCATGCTTTTCTAGTGAACCTTTCCTCGGTCAGTGAAAGAAGACTGGCAGACGTTAGCTTTAGGGCTTCATTTATATCAACTGGAAGACAGTGATAATGAATGCAGAATTGACTGGGGCAAAATGTTCCAAAAGTGATGGACGCCCTCCTACCATCCGCCATCACTACTCCTTATCACGTGTCATCAAGTTTTAAGGACTAATAGTAAAATGACACTAAGAAGTCCATAAAAGAGGAGGAAACTGCTATTGTAACTGGACAGATAGATTTCTTTTATCATAGTGATTCTCCAGCCTTTTTCTGAGGTGATGTGTGTTGAAATGTAGCCACATCTACTGAAAAGCGAGGAAAAGAATTGTGACTAATTGTGACAACGTCAGAGAATGCGGAATTGTTTGTAGTTTTGTGAAGACTGACATCTAAACTAAAGCATAAGTGTGGGGATGCGCACAAATAACGTCAGGCAGCTGAAAAGTACTTGGGGGAGTTTGCTTCTGAAATATTTAGAAACTTCTTTCCCGAGGCATTCCCCATCTGGATCTGTTTCTTCAGGGCCATGTGTTGTGCTGCGTGGACGGAACATGCCAAGTGGAACATCAGCCATCGCAGCGCTGGGAAGACGTCCCAAAGGAATTTGAGCTCTTGGTGTGAAGTGGTGTCGCAAGGAAGAAAATGCCAAACCTAGAAACCCACACAAGCACACAGGAGCCCCTGCATTGGACTGAATCACTTTATTCTTTCTGCTGAACTAGAGAATCACACAGATACATCTATAGAGCACAGTTCAGGCCACGTTCCTTGCTCCCCGCAGTTCGGGTCGCCCTTTCACCATGAACTCTCACAGTCAGGACACGTTCATGTGCTGAGTTATGTGACCTGAGCGAGGCGCCCTCTGTGAAGCCAGCCTGTGTCGCCTCTGAATAGGATTGGGGCAGAAAGAGAGGGAGGAGGGTGATCAAATTGAATAGAATCAAGGGGAACAAGGGAGGGGAGGGGAAAGGAAGGGAAGGAGAAGAGAAAAAAGAATAGAAGGAAAAAAATGGAAACAAAGCTTTTGTAAATAGGGAGGGAGGAGGGGTTGAAGGGAGGGGAGGGGAACAGGAAAAAAAGAAGCAGCAAGATATATCATGTACAGGTGCAAATCCTCTATGATGAATGTTATCATTATGTACATCTAAAATGTACCACTAAAATAAAATTTTAAGAAATTGAATAGAATCAAATTACCACTCTCAATTTTGATTTTTAAGGATAAGCTTGGAGAGGGTGATTTCCTTCTTCTCTTACTTGTTTAGAGAAAACTCTACTCGAATAGTGGGAGAAAGATACCTTCCCAATGGATGGTGCTTTTCTGCTAGGCAAGTGGTACCATATTATTTATAGTGTGAGGAATAAATTCTTTAGTTTCATTGTTCCATTGACAAGTGATAATGACATAACCACGCATGTAAGAAGATTCATAGTCACAATTTGGCATTTGAGTTCCTCGTAGTAACCTACAAAACACCCCCTCTACTGCTTGGTCACTCATCTTACATCTGTCAGTTCCATCCTGACATCGCACTACGGGTTTGTAACAGGTCTGCTGCAACAACTCGTATGATGTTTGAAGGAAGTAGTGGTGGTGCACACACTGCAGCTTATAATGAACATTTTTATATTTCGTTTCCTCATCACAGTAATTAGGATCATCCAGAGGTCTCCAATCTTTCTCAGCAATGACAATTTTTTCAATTTTTTTTCTGGAAGGTGGTCTTGTAGGCCCTGAACCATAAAGTTCATATAAATAATCTTCAAACTCGTTCCTTGTAGAATTTGGTAGAAGGTTGAAATTCAAGAATGTCCCTCGAAGCTGCATTGGCGGTAGCAGCAGCAGGAGCAGCACAGGCAGGGGGTGCTTGGTGAACAGAAGTCTCATCCTTTGTGGAGACAAAAGAGATGAAAAGAAACATTCTGTTGTGGTAATATGCGTCTTTCTGCCTCCTGCGCAAGGCCCATTTCTGCCACCCGTTCCTGTTCTGTGTGCTAAGACTTTGGACCATTTGAAAATTATTACGATTCGCAGTTCAGAATTTATTTAAATAATTCTTACATATTGACAACAAAATAACCTTATCAGGTATGTTAGTCCTGAAAACAATGGGTAAGGGAAGGGAAGGTGAAAGAAGGCAACAGAGAAAGCAGGATACCTACCGATAGGGAATGAGGGGCAGGTAAAGGAAGGCAAGGGAAATGAAGGGAGGAGGGATGAGGGGAGAAGTGAAAAGACAACACACTGATAAACTTGTACTAAATGGGAAGTTCTTTGTGTGGTCACTTTATGACCCTGTTTATAACCCTGTGCCGGGAAGTTCTTTGTTCCAGGAGAAAAACCTCCAACTTACAGCACCCCCAAGGCTCCAGGAAGAAGCCCGCCAGGCAGTTATACAAGCCCACCAAAAGAAGCCCGCCAGAAGGGGCTGCTCAAGTTTGAATAAACCAATCATGTGCTGCCACACTTTCCTTTC
>PVJO010014694.1:0-47603 GCA_004026905.1 Hystrix cristata | reverse complement strand
TGTGTGGTGCCGGGGATCAAACTCAGATCCTTGTGCTTGCAAGGCAAGCACTCTAATCACTGAGCTAAATCCCCAGCCCCCCAGAGACTATTTAAAAACAAAAATAAATTAAGTAAATATGTAATTAGTAAACATGTTACATAATTGATATTCTATGCAGTATCAGCATAAAACACACTGCCTGCTCTGAATTCTTCACTTTAACTTCAGCACATCTTCAGTATTTATAGAAGCTTTTAAATTCTGCAACATTTTTCTTTCATTTTTTATTGTAAAACATTAAAGTTTATGCTCAGTCATATATCAAACACTCTTCTTTAGGAAATATAATGAGGCAATAATACGACTGTTAAAGAGACACTTATAATTTCGATTCAGTTATTGCTCAGTGGATTCACTTATTGTATAGTGACTATTACTCTATTAAATATTTCTGTATTGTCTTGCAAAAATATTTTTAGAAAACAAAATAAAATTTAAGCAATAGTACCCTGCAAGTGCACCAAGGATGCATTTTCTCCTATACATTACCATGGAGATTGCCTTAATGAATTTGTTATTAGGGACAATAAGGTTCATTATTCCTGTCTTCTATTTATACTTTATTCATAAGTGTTTATCCAGACAAACAGCTTTAAATATCAGTTATATTTAATGATTCCCAGAATGACTTCTTCATCCCAATCTTGAAACTGACTTTTTGAATCTGGTATTTCAATAACTGCCCCATATCTCTACCAAAGTGTCAAATACATCATTTAAAGGTTGATAGGACTGCAGTAAGTTTATTTTCTATTAACAAAATATTATTTTCTTTTATAACAAAATATTTGATTCTAGATTATTTGCAAAGAAAATATTCTTTAGCTCAGAGGTTTAATAGCTGCTGGTGCAAGCGGCAGGGTCCTCGCTTCCCCAGATCCACAACTGACGGCATCACAGCATGTTGGAGGATGTCATGTAGGAGGACAGGCCCAAAAAACAGATGATAAGGTGAGAAAGGGAGCCGGATGGCAGAGGGGAGACAGCGGCGAGCCTTGCTCTTTTGTAACAACTCTGTTTCACAGGTAGTCCTGGAGTCTCAAGTGAACAGTGTTCATCCCTTCTCAGGGCAGCACCCATGTTCTGACAACCTTGCACTAAGTGATACTTCCTAAACATTCCCACACCAACATTCAACACAGGAACGCCTGAGGGACACACTCAAACCACACCCACACCACAACAGTCAGCAGTGTGGAATTCTCTGCTCTCGTTCCATCTTCCATTGCTTTATTTTCCTTTTCTAGCGCAAAGGGAAGCATTGTCATAGATCATGCTTCCCTTTGAAGATCAATCATGTCCGAAGTGTTTTCTCTTTCTCTCACCTACTTTATTTAGTCCATCAGTAAGTCTTAAATCTGCATTTCCTCTTTGAATATTCTAGCTCAAGCCACCTGTTCCTATCCCATGTATTACTTCAAGTGGACTCTTAAACAGTTTCTCTGAGTCTCTTTCTCCTTTGGACTCCATGTTGACTCTCTTAGTTAAATTTCTCATTCTTGGGAAAAAAAGAAAAAAGAAAAAAAATTGACACAGTTTGTAGAGATTTCATTCCATAGTTGGCTGGCTCCAAGGCAGAGCGGCATGGCAGAAGGGCATGGAAGAAGATAAACAGTACATGGCAGGGCAAGCAGGAGGCAGCAAAGTAGCCAGCCTGCCTTTCTTCATTCCTTTTATACTCCATCCAGGCTACAAGCCTATTGGTTGGTGCCACCCACAGCCAGGCTGGGGCTTCTGTCTGCAGTAAATCCATTCAGCCTCACCTGTGCTACACCAGTCCATGGAGCCATCTGTTATCACAAACACCTAACACAGTGGCACACACCCATGAACCAGCCACCTCCCAAAAGCTCCACCTGTGAGCACATGAGGCTTTGTGGAGACATCTAGATACAAGACAAAATATTGACACAGAAGCAGATTGTTTATTTTCAAACTATGAATAAACCCTTAGAATTATTTCCTTAAAATATACCCATATTTTTATTGTGCAAAATAATACATACATACACATAAACACACAAAATCAAAAAATTATCATGCCTTCCAAGAAGCTATCTGAATCTCCTTCTTTAGTATGATGAATTTATCTAATCATTATTTCCCTCCTTACTAAATATCCACATAATGGCTTTCTTTCTTTAGAATGGATCTCTGTATAATTAAAATGATACTTTCAATGCTGATTTACACATTGAACACCATGTCCATAGTTCTGTTATGATTTTATTTCATAGAAGTATTAAAGTGAAGATTTATGACTACTCATCATTTTTCATTTCCTTCTAATTTAAATAAAAATGTACTTTCTATGGCTTGCTTTATTATCTTTATCAATATTGCCTAATAATTATCTCTAACATAAATTCAGCAACATTTAAAAGTTTCCCTCTTTAGTAATTGCCCAGTTTTCCCCATTCTTGAAAAAATATGTCACCATCCTTTTGGATTTTAAGACTGAGGTTACATGTTTCAAATATGAGAAGGCTTCTTTAACATCCTGTATACATTTCATGCTATCCAAAGAATACAAATACCCAAGCTGTTCATCAACTGATTAGTATACATACAATGGATTACTATTCTACCAAAAGAAGAATAAAATTCTGTCATTTGCAATAATGTGGATGAAACTGGAGGCAATTATATTAAGTGATATAAACCAGGCACAGAAAGATCAGTGTGACGTGGTATCAGTCACATGGAAACTATAGAAATACTGATCTCATAGAGTTTGAGAATAGATGGAATATTAATAGGGAGAGTGGAAGGAGGTGGGGGAAAGTTCATCCATCAATAGCTACTAAATCACAGTTTGGTTAGGAGGGAGTAAAAAGTACTTGTTTTTGTTTTTGTTTTTGTAATGGGGATTGAACGCAGTGCCTTTCCTATGAGCTCCATTCCATCTCTTCTTCTCAACTTCTATTTTGAAGCAGGGTTTTGAAAAGCCACTACATTACCCGGCTTGGGCCTGAACTTATAATTCTCATGCTTCCTCTTCCCAGAGAGGAATAAGTATTGTGTTGCACGGTTGTGTGACTATAAAAAACAATGTGGTACAACATACTCCTAAGTGAAATAAATCGGACACACATGTTTAAATACCACATAGTTTCTCTGGTGTGAGAAACTGAAGTGTAAATAAAGACTAAAATGTATTATATTGGGAAAGAGAAGAAAGCGTCCAAATGGGAAAGGGAACAAGGGAGGGGGAAAGGAACAGAGGGACAAGAGAAATAAGAAATGGAAGGAAAAAAATGGAAACAAAGCTTTTGTAAATAGAGAGGGAGGAGGAGGTGAGGGGAGGGGAATGGGAAAAAAAGAAGCAACAAGGTATATCATGTACAGGTACAAATCCCCAATAATGAATGTTATCAATATGTATATTGAAAATGTACCATTAAAATAAAGTTTAAAAAAAAATTAAAAGAAAAGACTAGTAGAATTGATTTGCACTGCTTTACTATAAAGTAATGATAAATGCTTGAGGAGACGGATATATTTGATTTGTTTTAAATAACACACAGTGTATACATGTATTGGAAAATTATACAATTTACCATAAGTACACACAAATTCTATATTTTATGTATCAGTTAAATTAAGTTAAAATACTAAAATATATAAAATAACAATAAAAGAATAATATTTTGGTTAGGAATAATAAAATCTAGGTATTAAATACTTTTGTTGTGCAATTTATTCTCCGACGGATATTTGGAATTATGTAAAAAAGTTTTATCTTGGCAGCAAATTTGATGCACAGGTACAAGGATTATATACATTGTATTGTATATGAATTGTGTTTTGTCCTTGAATTAATATATCCTGGCTCTTAAAGTCCTGTTTGCTTGCAAACATCAGTTTTCTTATCGATTCTCACACAAGGCACAACCTTTTGTCAACAGTCCCTGTAACCTTTTTCTTTTGTTCTTCTGCCCTCCCCTAAAATACAAATAACCATTCACAGGTTTTATTATATTTTTATTGGTTTAGGTCCTCCTCGTATCCTGAAGATCTCACTGTCTTTAATCAGTTTGTCACAGCCTTATGTAAATAAAAATTATTTTCCTAAGAAGTCTCTTGCTAGCTGAATCAATGCACTGTCTTACAAAAAAAAAAAATCTATTGTTTTTGAACAAGTTAATCCGCACAATGATTTCATGGGAATATTAGAGAAAGTAAAAATTGTTCCTTGTAATATTTTTGCAAAAAATTTCTATCACGTAGGTAAGTACTGAGCTATAATTGCTAAAACTTATTAAATCACATTAAAATTGATCCTATGGGTTACAGTGTAACCTATAGAATTTAGGACTTTAGATTTTTAGAGAAATCTCTAACCTAAGTTTAGTTTCTAGCTGAGAGCAAAGAACTACAAAATAACAGTAACAAAATAATTTCTATTTTTCTAGTGCATCTAGCTTCTGGTCTTAGTCCACCTTGGGACACTCTCTTGAGTTTGTTTTAAATTGATTTTGAATAGCCAATTATGTCATAGACTCTGTGTCAAAATACATAGAAAAAAATAAGTCTAAAGAAAAAGGTACTGAAAGCAAATTCTCTTTCCTGCTTCATGATAACAACAGCTGTTCATTGCTGACCTATGCACCCATGTACAGCTTGCTAAAAGGATGAAACAATCCCCAATAAATACGAGGCCACTGTTGACCTTACCCCAAACCTCTGTGATATAGAGAAGCTGGAGAGCTTCGATATTTTTATTTTTTTTTTCCCGAAAGTAAAGAGCATAAATGAAAACTAATCCTTATTATATATCTTACAAACATTTATGAAGGTTGGAAAATATGCCCTTAATGTACCCTAAAAATAACACATCATTTTAATAATCACTGTAATATGATGGCTAGAAATTAGGTGACTCAATGAACGTTAATTAATTCACAGAATAAAGAGGTAGGAAATGTATCTTTATTAGAATTTAAAGATTAATAGAAATGACATGGGTTTAGAATTTGAAAATCTTTGTGAATAAACACTATTGTAACCCTCAAAACACAATCTATATGACTAAATTGAAGAGGTTTTACCGATTATATGCAAGACCTGTAGCAGAATTAACACTTTAGGCATCTCTGAAATTAGAAAGCAGTTAGGAGTGCTCACTTCCTTATTTTGTAGAAGATAAGAAAGAACAGCTTCTGATCTGGTAATGTTCCACATACTGAGGAATTTGGTAAACACTATCAGCTGTTTTTATTCTTTTTGGTCTGGAGAGTCTGCAGGAATAGGAATTGAAGAGATTCATCCATCATTACAAGACTTGCAGCATAATTTTTACCAGGAACATTCTCTTTAAACAAAACAGGTTCGAATTCTATTAATGAATGGAAACTATATTTTTCCTGGATTTTTCAATGTTGGTGTATATCTTTCTTTTTTAAGTAGGTGTTTGTAGTACATAATGCTTACATTTCTTGTGTGGAATTGGTACATGTACATAACACACCTTAATTGCTTTTTTCATCCCCCTTCTCGCTCCTCCCTCTCGCCTCTCTTCATCTATTTATTGTCTTCTCCTTTGACAAGGCTATATCTCCTTACTTCATATTATTTATCTTTTAGTTTGCTCTTTATTTATACTTTGGGATTCTCATATAAAGAAATCATGAGATATTTAGCTTTGTCTAATTTATTTCACATGACACTGTAGTCTCAAGATACATCCATTTTTCTTCAGATGATTCAAGTTTATCTTTCTCTATGGCAGAGTAGTACTCAATTATTGTAAGCACAACATTTTCTTTATGTGGTCATCTGTTTGTGGATGTATCGGCTGCTTCCATGATTTGGCCACTATGAATTATGCTGCTGTATACATAGATAAGCATGCATCACTGTAGTATGAGGTCTTTAACAGTTTGCAGAAGATACGTGGAAGGAGAATAGCTGGGTCAAATGGAATTTCTAGTTTTAGTCTTTAAAAAAAAAACTTCATATTGATTTCTATAGTGGTTGTACCAGATTACATTCCCACCAATAATGGAAAAGGCTTCCTTTTCCCTCCAGGCTCACCAGTGTTGGCTATTATTTGATTTCTTGATGATTTCTATTCTTTCTAGAGTAAGATGGAATTTCAGTGTTGTTTTAATTTGCATCTCTCTAATTTGCATTTCTCAGTGATTTTGAGCATTTCTCCATGTATTCATAGGCCATTTGCACCTTTTCTATGAAGTGTCTATTCATTTTACTTCCTTATTTTTGACTGGGTTTTTTATTTTGAGAGCTCTAATTTTTTGATTTCTTGATATGTTTTACATATATGTTCTAGATATAGCCTCTATCTCAGAAATCACTGGCAAATATTTTTCTCATTCTACACAGTGCATTTTCACTTTTTTGGTTGTTTCTTTTGCTGTGCAAAAGCTTTTTAATATCTGAACTATTTCCCACACAATGAGGATTCTGTTCAGAAAATCCTTTCATAGGTCTATGACTTCAAGAGTTTTACCTATTTTACCTTCCAGTAGGTTAAATGCCTTTGTTTTAGCATTTAGTTCTTTGATCCATTTTTGACTAGGTACTAGTAACAATGACTTTTAACTGGACTCTATCTTGGAAAGACTCTTCCTATTTTATCATTAAACCAAAGTATCTCCTTTTAACATTTGCTAATACATTTATGAATTTTATGAGAGGAGAATAAGCACTAATTTAAATCTACTTTAATATTTTAATATAATTGTTTTAACACTATTGTGTTTGTCCTAGAAAATATGAAAAAAACGTTATAGAAAGAACCAGTGTATTTGATTAATTCTGTTCATTCTTTTTTAAAGTTCTACACAGAAGTGATTGACAGGCAACTCGATAGCAATAACAACAAAATCAACGATCCTAAATTAGTTCTATAACAACAATGATGAACCTAAAATGCTTGATATTTCTATAAACATTAAAAAATATTAAAAAACTGTATAAATGCTTTGTGCTTATATCATATCATGTTGTATCATACTATTTTTACCCCTGAGCACCTACTCAGAACTGGGCACGCATTTCCGCAGCTTACTGACAGCTTTTCTTCAGTCTTTGCTGCTTTAGCAAGAGGAAACTGGATTACAGTTTTAGACCCTTCCCTGGGGGCTCTTCGCATACAACAAATCCATCTCCTTGTTTCCCTTGTGGGAGCATTGAAGAATCATTCTGGAGCTCCCACGGCTTGGCTCTAGGAGTCACATCAGAGTTCAACCACTCCTTCATCCAATCGATCAGCCCTCACTGCCCCACAAGTCCTGATCCAAGAGCACTACTAGTAAACCTTCCACACTGAAAACACTGCCCCAGTGTTTGCTTTCATCAACAACTATATAAAATGCAAACCATGTTCAAGTTACTCTAGCTACATGTCACACCATTTCATCTAATTATCTATCCATAGAATGAACCATTTGATTTCTCCTTTTTTGGATCAATATACAACACTTCTTTTCTTTTTCTCTCTACAATAAAGGAGGAGGAAACTCTACTAGCTTTTTTCAACTTTTATCCTGACACTCTTGGAAATTTCTGTAAAATTTGTCTCTTCTCCTTAATAGTAAAATAGTTCAGAGTTTAAAAAGAAAAAGTATGTTTTTCTCTGCCAGGTTACATAAATGGCACATATTTACTGCAAATATTTTGTACTTGAGCTTTGTGATGTTGCAATTTTCTATTAGCCCTTTCTTATTCATATTTCTAGGACTCATTCCAGAATTATAAGTATGTTTTTTTTTCTGATTTTTATTAGCACATGTTAGCGGTACATAAGATTACATTCACTGTAAAGAATTGGTACATGCACATAACATATTTCAATTCTTTTTTCCCCTCCCCTCCACTTCCTTTTTATTTTTCAAGCATCAGATTCATTTATTTACCTTATAAGGCCATATGAGTTAATTATCGTATATACAGATTGAAAACCAGACTATTAAACCAAAGAATATATAACACATATAAAATAATTGTACTAAGTCAAGGTACACTTTTAAATCCATACTAGATTACAATACCATTCTCTCCTTTCTATTATCTTTTCTTTCATATATATATATATATATATATATATATATATATATATATATATATCAATAAATTTATATATGTATTTCATACAAGAGAAACCACATGCATCTGAGCTAGCGTGAGAAATGCCATGATTTCAAATCACATCCATTTTCCTACAAATGACTCATTTTTATCTTTATGGCAGACTAATACTCCATTGTTACAAAAATCACATTTTCTTTATTCATTCCTCTGTTGACAGGCATACAGGGATTTCCAAGATTTAGCTACTATGAATCGTTCTGTTATAAATATGGGTGTGCGTATATCACTGTGGTATGAAGTTCTTAACTCTTTTTTGAAGATACCTAGGAGAAGAGCTGGGCCAAATGGAATTCTATTTTTAGGTTTTTGAGGAATTTCCATACTGATTGTATCAGTTTATAGTCCCACCAGCAATGGAGAAGGGTATGTTTCTCCCTACAGCCTTGCTGGCTTTTGTTATTGGTCAATTTCTTGATGTTAGCCATGCTTTCTGGACTGAGATAGAATCTTGGTGTTGTTTTGATTTGCATTTCTCCAATGGACAGGCATATTGAATACCTTCTCATGTATTTATTGGCTGTTTGTATTCCTTCTTCTGAGCAGTATCTACTCATTTTAGATGGCCATTTTTCATTGGGTTTTTAAATTTGGGGGTTCTAATTAATTTGAGTTCTTTATATAGTATAGGTATTAGTCCTTTGTCTGAGGAGGAGTGGCTGGTGATATTTTTTTTGCATTCTGTAGGGTGTCTGTTCACTCTGTTGGCGTTTTCCTCTGCCATGCAAAAGCTTTAGAATTTGCAGAAATCCCATGTCTTGATTCTTAGTATTATTTCTTGTTCAGCTGATGTTTGTCCAGAAAATCTTTTCTGACACCTACGTTTTCAAGAATTTTACCTATTTTGTCTTCCAGAAGATTAAGTGTTTGTATTCTAACATTTAGATTGTTGATCCATTGTGATTTTAGTTTAGTATATGGTGAGAGGTATGGGTCTAGTTTAGCCTTCGGTCTGTGGATAGCAAGTTTTCCTAGCACAATTTTTTAAAGAGACTGTCTTTCCTCCAGTGAAAGCATGTGGCCTCTTTGTCGAAAATCTTTGCTTTGCTTTGCTTTTCCCCTTCTCAAACATGTGTGGTTCTGGTGGTTGGTCCCCAAATTCTCTTTCACTGTTGTCCTCTCTTTTCTTATCTTTTTCTGTTATATCTACTTTTTTTTTTTTTTTTTTTTACTTTTCTCTTCTTCTTCTGGTTGCTCTAGTGACTTAATTTCCATCCCTTTCATCAAACAGCATTTTTATCTGGCCCACTCACTCTGAAGTCGTAGCTTCCTTCTTGCATCGGAAAAAGGTGTCTGGTAGACATCCCCCTGAGCTATTCCACTGGAAATTGAATTGTATCAGTGCAAATTTAGAAAATGATTGTAAACTAATATAATTAGGGAAGGTATTTAATTACATGAACTATGCGATTCCTTTGAAAGAATACTAATGAATGCCTTAATTCATCTGGTATGTCCTAGGACCTTTACTAGATGCTAGAAATACACCCTGAACTGCACAAGTAAAAATGTCTAGGAAATTACTTAATATGTAAGGATGGGAGTAGAAAAAGGTTCCCACACTGTAATATTTTAAGTTACATCCATTTTTAAAGACTTTTTTCTGTAATAATTCTTTTGTTTATATATTTAGTGGAAATTATAAATCCTAATTTATGCCAGTCACTATGTAATACATTTTCTGAGGTAACAGAAAATTAATGGAATTCATATTTTAATGAAATGTCAGACATCGGAATCAAGGAAATATGAAATTGTATTATGAGAATATACTTAAATACACAGGGGGAGTAGAAACTCAGAAGATAATTCAAGGAGACTTTTCTAGAATTAATATGTCTGAGGGAAATTTTAAAAAATGAATAGGTATTATGTTATGCAGATGGCAAACAAGGTTGTTGAGAGATTATTATAAAAGAACCAACTTTATAAAATGCCTGGAGGATAAAAAAGTAAGAAAGGATTTTAAGATAATAAGCATATCAATATGGTTGGGTGTAATCTTTGGCAGGGTAAGTGTCTAGATTTTATTAAAGCAAATAGAATCATGTCTATATAGATTTGCATGAAACTCAAAAATATGGTATGGGTTTTAGTATTTCCCTTACTTTAAAAATATGTATGATGTAAATAATTAAAATATTACTGGACTACATAATGTATACATGTAGGGAGACAACACACGGTACACCACAAATATGTGTGTGTGTTTGTGTGTGTGTGTGAAAACAAAATAATGAAATAAAAAAATTAAGAGCCTTCAAAATACATGAGGAAAATTAAATAAGTCTCAATCTTCTTTGTTTTTGAATTACTGAATTAAATATATAAAAGCATGTGATTGGGGAAGTATTAAACATGATGTTGCTCTCTCTCTCTCTCTCTCTCTCTCTCTCTCTCTGTTTTGTAGCAGATATTTACCTCAGGAATCACGGATCTACATGGCCTGTCCTCCCCTCCCATCACCTCCCTTCCTGCTCCTCTCCTCTTCTCCTTTTCTTTTCTTTCTTTTCCTTTCCTTTCCTTTTTATCTCATTTCATTTCATTTTGAGACAGGGTGCTCTAAGTTGCACAGACAATCCTGCTACTTGGGCTTCTCCTGCCTCAGCTTCTTAAATAGCTGGGATTAAAGACATGTACCCCTAAGTCAGGTTCTTTTTCTTCTAACTTCCTACCTAATTTCTGTTGGATTGTCATATCTTTTAACCAGCCCCTTATGCCCATTTATTAGAGTGAATGGGCTTGCTCACTCTTCTTCAAGTAAGCTTCAATGGCTGCACCCTTTATAGCCTGTGGTAGTTATTAAATTGAGTGAGGTCATGAGCATTTTCATATACACATCTGCTGGCATTTCTAATTTATCTACTGGATAAATTTCTATTGGGAAAATTACTGAATCAAGTATTAATGGTATTTGCTGTTGTTGTTTTGGGGTACTCACTTACATAAATTCTACTTCCTAACCCCCTCTCAAGTATCTGACTTGTTCATTTCTACAAGATTGATTGTAGCAGAACTATATTTCAATATTGTTTTAGTATTATTACAGTTATTTTGAATTAAGAAAAATCTCTGTTCATACATTAATTGGCCAGAAAAGTTTGTTGGTCACTTCAGTTTTGAAAAATTACTACGATAAATAAAAGGATGAAAGTAAATCCTAAGCCAGGAGTCCATTTAAATGGATTATTGAAAATAAATGGAGCTTTCTTTGGTAAATATGTGCTCCCTATGTCACTGGCTTTTGTGGTTCTAGTGAATAAGCCTTGTCAATGCAACATGTCCTTGTATAGTGTTTCCCATTTTTGTAAGATTTAATTGGACTCACATAATACTTCAAAACTTCACAATCCCATGATATGTATTTTCCTTATTCCATTTGACCCTCTTTTTCCTCCTTTTTTTTGGTGTTGGCATCAAGAATTCTAGAATTTCATTATTATTTTTTGCTGACTCCACTGATTATATAAATATTGAAACTGTGTGGTTTAATAAACAGTTTTTTCATGACTCACATGTTCAATGTGAGTCATCCTCAAAACTTCCATAGGAAACATTGTTTAAGTTCTTTAAAACTTTGTATGACACTATTTTAAGTTTTTAAATTATGATGCACTAAAAAGACAAGAATAAATCTTGAATCTTAGTCATATGACATGCATCAAATTTTTATTTTTATGGAAATGTCACAAAAGTAAATGTTATTCATTTTTCTTTATACATACACATTATAGCTTTTGATCGTATACTTCTCCCTGGCCCATTACTTTTTTCAAATAGCTATATAAAAAACGACCAGGAGGCATGGTATTTTAAGCAAGAAGTAACTATGATAGTTTTATTCACAGTTTTCTAATACATTACTTAACCTGAAATGTAAGTAAAAACTATCTTACAATATATATGTTCAAAGAAACAACATATGCTATTTTACACACTGTATAGATATTTCCCAGATAGAGTATTGCTTTTTCATAACCAACTGCATTATTCAAATTACCTTATGTTTGTCACACTTGTTAACCTAAACAAATATAGAAAATAGCTACATAATTGTGATAACCTCCAAAGAACTGAGAATAATAATTTAATACCCCCCTGAAAATATTCATTAATAATCTGACTTCACTGGATTTTTTTTTCACATATTCACACAGCCTAGACCTTATTTATCTAGCAAAAAGAACTGATTTTTCAGTATTGACCTTGTCCTGTGTACACCTGTATAAATGTAAATAAGGTGATATTCTTCTGCAAGGCCTACAGTGATTCAAATGTTTAGTGTAAATATAAAAGCAATGTTCCTGGGGAGTTCACATAGAATTCAACTTGAATACCAACATAAACTTTCATTTCCTCTAAATTTTCTGACCCACGGAGGGGGGAAAAGAAGGTTAGCAGTAAAAATGTTAGAAATGTTGCTAACATAGAAGTGGCCATTCTTATCACAATCCACACATTTCGGCTACCTTTTTTCCTATGAACATCCTTTTGACATAAATGCAAACTCTGCTTCTTTTCAGCTCTACACAAATCTAAAATGGGAGCCTCTATTTCCAGCCTTGACCAGAACATCAGAAAAGAGAATGTGTACTGTGTGATTCAAGTATTATTCCCCATGAAAATGGTCATGATGAAGCACATATTACTGAGGGTGAAATGACATGAAAGAAAATTAGGATTCACTTATTGGTTATAATACATCCCTTAGAATACAAACAAAGGTTATAGCCTTGAACACATCATTTTCAAGAGGCAATTTTTACACTCTGGAGAATACTAAGTATAGCAATGTATTTTCACTCTATTTCATTCCAACTTTGGAGGAATACATTTTCAGTATGACCAGCGTTAAATAATAATAGCCATTGTGCTTTCAATGAACCAAATTCACTAAATATAAGACCTGTAATAAAAATGTTTCAGACTGAATCATTATCAGTGCAACATTATTTGAATATGTGGCTAAAGCTGACTACATGGATGAAATGTACTTTGGTAATAAAATTCACTTTATAATCTTGTGAAATTTAATTTATTTACAATGAATCTGTTTCAACTGCTCTAACAGCTGTATGTGTGTATGTGGACATATGCCTGCACTGTGCTCAGGGTCTTGGAAATGAAAAGAGAGGAATGATTTTCTTTTACAGCCTGCACAAATGTACAGTCACACATACACAGAATTGTGTGAAAAGAAAATATAAAATCACTTTTAAACACTGTATTCTTCAGCTTTCCTGTGACTTGGGCAAAATATCTGACACCTCAAATTTACAGAATGAAAGGTTTAATTTGGCTCATGGTTTCAGAGGTTTCAGTCCATGATTTTCTGGCTCCAAAGCAGAAACAACATGGTGGAAGGGATAGCAGAGCAAAGCTGCTCAGTGCATGTAGGCCTGGGAGAAGAACAGGGAAACAAAGCCAGAGAGTAAGGGGCCAAGAAACAAATAAAGACCCCAAGGTCACAATTCCATGACCTACCCAGGCACAGCCAGAAGTGTGCTTTTAATCCCCCAGGTGGCTCCCAAGCCAGTCAAATTGACAAAATACCTGTGAAATTCCATCCCTTCTCAATTTGACACTCAAGTACATCTCCTTAAACCAAAATTCATGTCCAAAGTATGTACATAATTCTGCCTAAAATGATACAACCATCTTATGCATGCTCAAAAATGGACTCCTCCCTTTGCCAAAGTCTCAAACGTTCCAGCATTGCTCAAAGTTCAAGTCTAAAATCTTTGAACCTCGAGCCAATCACTTAGACGTGAACTCCTGTAAAAATAAAAACCAAGTTACATATTTCCAGGACATGATGGCACAAGTTACCATTCCTGTCCTTAAGGAAGTAAGAGGGAGGTAGAAAAAATGGGATCAAAACATACTGAAAGCAAGCAGAGCAAAAAGAGTAAGTCTTGTAGCTTTGTGTCAGGTCTTCAAGGTACACGGAGATAAGACGTGTCTTCCAAGGGGCTTGTGAATCCCCACCCTTGAACTCAGCCTTCTCCAAACTGTTAGGACTAGGGAATGTAGACAGGTTTTGGCCAGAATGTAATATGCATGGCCTCTAGTCCACTTACCAGTAGAGCCCTCATTCCCATGTGAAACCCCCTGGGCGTGACCTTTACTACCAGAACTTCTATTGCTGTTTTGATCTTTTGAACTCAGACCAGAATGTCCTATCTAGCTCTGTTTACCACATTCTACAGTTTCTCTAAACTGCATCTCCAAACCTTTCCACATTCCTCCTTCAAATCAGTTCAAGGCCTTCTGTATCAGTTAACTTTCCTGTCTCAAGGACACAGTACTCAATAGTCAGAGTTTAAAGTAGAAGAGGTTTAGTCAGGCTCATGGTTTCAGAGGTATTCTGGTTTGTGTCTGGATGTCCCCCCAAAGCCTTGTGTGGTCTTAGGTGGGGTGCTTTCAGAGGTGGCTGGATCCGGAGCACATGGTGACTAAATTAGACCAGTGATTGAAGTTTGGCATAGTTCTGTTGGGATCAAGGATGTGATACTAGGATTAAGGGTGGGAACGCTACCCACCCTAAAGGCAGGCAGCCTGGATAAAATACAAGGGACAGAAAGAGGCTCGTCTATCCCTTTTGCTTCCTTGCTACCTTCTGCCTTTCGGTCACATCACCCTACCTTGGACCCAGCTGATTGTGGACGAAAACCTCTGCCAATTGTGAGCTAAACAGAGCTTCCCTTCCTTAATTTTGAGTGTCGTGTATTTTGTCTCAAAAACAAGAGAACAGTAACTAAGAGACGAAGTTTCAGTCCAGGTTCAGAGGACTCCATGGCAGAAACATCATGACAGAAAGTGGTGGCAGTACAGTGCTGCTCATCTCACCGGGGCCATGAAGCAGGGATCACTGCTGGAGGGCAGAGGCCAGGAACCAGACTTAAACCCCAACGTCTTGGCCCATTACCCACCCAGACACAGCCAGGAGTGTGCTGGACTACTCCACTAGGCAACTTCCAAGCTAATCAAGTTGGCAATTAAGCTTAAATGGCACAAACATAGTAACAGACCACAGAGAAAACAATCATTGACTGGAAGGTTGGAAAATGCCTCACAAAAAGCTCCATCATGAACTGGAGTTGTACCTGGGTGGTAGAACTCTCCTGTAGCAAGTGTGCAGGTTCTAACTGGGTTGAATCCCCAGGACACCTCTCTCAAAAAAGAGAGAAAAGTTATATGAAATCTTTCAAATATGAAAATGCTTTAATATTCATAGACTAAAATGAAAGGTATGGATAAACTGCGAAGGTGTAGAGGTTAAATGGTAAGTTAAATATAAGTGAATAAGTTGGGAATAAAAGCAAATACCCTACTGTTAGGAACTTTAAAAGAAGGGCAATCTGAACATAATTGAGAATTTTCCCACTGAAAGTCTTTGAGGAGGGTAATAGTGTGATGCACAGTTTAGAACAGAGTACGCGTATAAGAGTATATAGAGCTAACTTGAAAAGGGAAAAGAAAAATCAGAGGTAGCAGGTGCAGTTGCATCTAAAACTGTCCATTAGAGACACTGAGCATTTGACTGCTAGAACAGCAGTACTGTTGTGCAACAAGAAGTGGAATTTTAGAAAATAAATCAATAGAATGAGACCAGTCCCTGAAGAGGAAAAAAACCTGTATGCATGTGCTATTTTGGAGTGTTGTTTTCATATTTGAATATGTTTTCTCTACCAGATGCATTTTTTTTTTTTTTTTTTTTTTTTCAGCGCATTGAACTCAGGCTTCCCACATGGCAGGCCAGCATTCTGCCATCTAGCTCCACCCTCAGCCCAGTACTGTGCTGGATGCTGTCATTGTCTGAGGAAAAATATTCTAACGAATCTTAGCAGGATTCACAATATTTGGGTACACACTGAAATTGTCTGGTGGTTCTGCACTTCATTTACAAGTTGGGGATAGGAGGAAAAAACTGAATAGTGAGAATGAGAAATTTTAAGATTATTAACTGGAGTGAGTAAGTTAATCGTGAACTCATATTTTTATCCAAAATTGCAGTGGTACCTTCCCATTGGGTGTAAGTGGGGTTTTATAATTGATTATGTAGTGTGGAGGGGCTTTTGATTGGTTATTGCATGTTCTGTCTGTATTAGATCTATATTACAATTCCATTTAGTGGTTTAACAAAATGGAAAACCTAATCGAAGCTACAGCTCTCTGCTTAGCCTCTGGAGTTCCTGCTTGGTATCTGTCGCAAAACTACCTCACGTTCTTTTGTACATTAGCTTACAATCTCCTTCTTGATATATATTTTATATTATAATGTTTGATGAAAAATATTCCTTGAGGAATAGCTGTGCGAGCCGTATCAATTGCTGAATTTAAATTTATGACAAATATAATTATAGAATATTATCCATCCATTTTAACTTTCTCCAATCTTTTTAAATGATTCCAGAAAAATAAAAATAAAAAAAAAAACTACAATGATTTGAGTCTATTTCTCTGTCCTAAAGTATTTTAATGAGGATGTGTTAACGATCATTTCTCTGAATGTATTTTCTTTTATGTTATGTTGCCATCTCATTTTCTGCTTTATACGAAGGATAAATTTAAAGATTGAAAATATCATTTCTAATGGGTTTTTACACTTTAAAATGCATTAAAACAGGGACAAAACAAGATGCATTTTTAAAAAATATGGCTCCGTTTAAACCAAGTATCTTAACAAAATATTTTAAAACTCAAATTTTTCCTTTCCTCTCTATTTTGTTAATATCATGCATAGGCATTAAGAAAATACCATATTTGGTGAGCACAAAGATTTTCTCTTTACTTAGTAAGGTAAAAATGAGGCATGATATGTGCTGCTCTCCTCCATTTTTCAAAGTTCCAGTGAAGCAGTTCAATGTGTTTAAAATATTTCTAACATAACATAAAATTTTTAAAACCGAGACAGAAATAAAACAGATGTGATGAAATATTGATAATTAGTAAATGCAGAAAAAAAGATCTACAAAAGTACACTTAATCTGAGTGACCCTTCTGCAAATTTTAAATTAGGTCAAAATATAATTACCAAAAAATGGAATATTTTCAATTGGATTAATGATTAGGTAATTTTTCAGTCTTCCAATTTCTGAGCATATTGCATTTTTCATTTTACTGTCTCATATACTGTTTCTAGAAACTGTAGTTCAACCTGAATTATTGAGACTTCTGGTTTGTTCAAATTGTCACCTTACATTGGGATGTTCTGTCTTTTTACTCTTAGTCTTTTTGGTGTTTAAGCAGTTTAAATGAAGACTTTCCTTGCGAGGTAAGCACCTTGTCATGTAACTACTGAGTCTTAAGTATCATCTTTTGTGAATTATTTATTCATTCTTTTATTTCACTTTTGAAAACTTTCCCTTCATCTTTTTCTACTTGGTTTATAGATTTCTATATGTGTAAAACATTTTGTCCTATCTATTATTGCATGCAGGATTACCTGCATTAGAATTGTTTTTTCCTCACCAGATATTTTAACTATTTATATTCCTAAATGACTGTTTCAAGATAATATTCTAAGAATAAAGAATTTGCATATAATCTTAGCATTATTTTTAAAAATAAGGATTTGTAATAGTATAATTATATTTAACATTAAAATAACAATCTATTATCAAATTCGGTAGCCCTTCCTATAGTGTTGTAATAGTATTTCTCTGTTCATATCAAATATTCAATCCAGGATTTCACATTTTTAAAAATAAGCTTATTATTTCTGTTTCTTTAGTTCCAAACAGTTTCTCATGTAAGTAAAAGATGGCAAATGAATGATAAAAATTATGCAAAAATACAAAGAATCTTCAGAATCACAGTGATCTGGAGAAACTGGACCCTGGTTGGGGGTGGCTTACACGACCAGATTGAAAAATAAAAACT
Organism: Hystrix cristata; assembly: GCA_004026905.1. Classification (NCBI taxonomy): domain Eukaryota; kingdom Metazoa; phylum Chordata; class Mammalia; order Rodentia; family Hystricidae; genus Hystrix; species Hystrix cristata. Next base: position 29,564 of record PVJO010014694.1, on the reverse strand, counting down.
AATGTTTAAAATAAGACAGTTTTGTACTGACACGTAAATATTAATAAAAATAACTAGATCACAGATGAAAGACAAATAAATTAGCAAAATATGAATAAAAATGGAGAACAAAGAAAAATAAATGGAAAAAGATGCCTTTTTGGGATTCCGTACAGAAATGGCCTTGGAAAAGCAATGCTGGAAGAATTTTCCCTTTTCTTTTTTTATTATTTTTTTTTAATTTTTTGGGGTGCTGAGGATCGAAGTCAGGTTCCTTGTGCTTGTTAGACAAATGCTCTATCACTTGATCTAAATCCCCAACTCCCCCAGTATTTTACCTTTTCATGGACCTTTTATCTTTATCTTACATGTGGCTTGAAAGATAATTCTAATGGTTTTCATACCTAAATGTGATAGACAAACAATGACACTTTTAGAAGAAAAAAAAAAAAAAAAGGAGAGTTCCTTAATAAAAACCAATTCTTTCTTAAACAGGACCTTGTTATAGACTGAATGTTTGTGTGCTCCCTAAAATTCGTATGCTGAAATGTACTCCTTGGTGGGGTGGGACTTGGAGGTAAGACTTTAGGGCATCATCATGTCTTGAGGGCTGAGCTGTCATGAGTGGGATTAGTGTCCTTACCAAAGAGACACCACTTATCCTTTTCTACTATGTGAGGACACAGGAGGTAGGTGGCCACTTATAAACCAGAAAATGAGACCATACCATAGACTGAATCTACTTGCACATTAATTTTATAAGTAACAATATTCTAAGGTATAAAACAGACATTTCTGTCATTTCTAAGTCAGAGCATCTAATATTTTCTATGACAGCTGGAATGGACCAAGGTGGTTATCTAAGTGATCTTAAAAGTAGAGATTAGTAACTGGAACTGAATTTAAAGTGAGATATATATACATATATATGTTTATTTTCTTTTAAAGGACATTATGAAGGCATGTAATTAGTAAGCAGAAGTTGGGAGAAAATATTTTCAGTATTTATGATAAATGATTATGTCACCTACATATCAAGAAATTTAAGGTTAAAATAAAGTCAAATTACCTAATAAAAATGTGAACAAAAGCAATACAGTCAATTCAATATTAAGGTATACAAATGGTGAAAACAAAATGAAAATGTCTTTGGGGTTATTCAAATTAAAACTGAAAAGAGACAGCACTCATATGACCAAAAAATAATTATGATTTTGAAAATATGTAAGACTAACAAAATGGACATTGGTAAGAACCCCGAGTAATTGGAACTCTCACAAATTCTTGTTGGAAATAAAAATAGAAGCAGATCAATCATCTATCATTAGTAAAATAGATATTTGTTGTCTGTTCATATGAGGAAATATTGCACAGCCATTTAAAATATAACTAATTCTATGCACAGGGCTGTGTATTAATTAACCTCCATAATATTGGATAACAGAAGCCACACATTCTCTTTACCTCTAAGAGTATAAAATGCTAATACTGGCAAAACATATCAATAGATAGCAGAGTTGACGAAGTGCTTACACATGGAAAAGCATTGTTTAGAAAAAATAAATGAGAGGGCAGCTTCCTGGATGTTAAATTTCTAGATGATGTGTTTTGATTTGGGTCATGTTTATATATATATATATATAATTTCATTGAGCTCCATAATTCATATTTTATATATTAATGTATTGATATATACCTTTAAGCAATCTCAGTTGGCTATACATACACATACACACACACACAAAATACATATATTCATTAAAATACATAGCCATTGATCCAGAATTATTTGTTTACAGTGATTATTTTTAATGAGGTTATATGTAGTGTTATTTTCTACTTAACATAATCCTGCATCGAGTATCTATTTTCATGAAAATCATCTTGAAACATCAAGTATGCTTATACGTTAATCTTAGGTACACAAGGCAGAGCACAATTTATATAGTTACACATTGTATGACAGAAAGGATAGCAGAAGTCATGAGTGGGATTAGTGTCCTTACAAAAGCAGAAGTAATTTATCTTAGTAATAGTTTTCAAGGACTTAGGGGATTATGTTTTTCATATTTTCTTCTTTACAGTATTTTTTACTTCCTAATCACTGCACTATCAAAGTCCATTTAATTTCTTCTTGAATGGCAAGAAAGAAATTATATTTGTTTTCTTACAAAGGAGACTATTTTATTATTGGTCACCTGTATTTTAAAAATTATTCAAAATTTTCTAATTTTATTTTTGGCCCAATCTCTCTATTTGATATCATTACATTAGATGTATAACTTTAAAAAGACAGCAAAGGTACAGTGCTAAAGACTGACTAACCCAAGGCTGCCAGAGTAAATTAGTGAGAAAAAGTTTTGGAAGCTATGTGTAACAGCAATTTCCTGACATTTCTAAGAGTTATTTAAAATAAATTGTGTGTATGCCTTGCCTGGATATCTTTCAATCTCCCTAAAGCTTCTAGTAAATGATCAGTAAGTACCCTTTGTAAAATTAATTCTAAGATGTTATGAGTGCTTTTAATCAAAAAGTTATTTAAGGTCTGTTACCTTAAAATTAAAGGCACTGTAATGACATGGAGTTTCAGTGCCTTTTCTTATTGGACCACTTCCCATGCTTTTTGTCCATAAACCATGACCAGATAAGGAACTTGAGAGTTGGGGTGTACTGCTTCTCACTTCCAATAATGTCAATTTTTATTTTGGAGATGTTCAAAGTGTTTAACTTTCAATTAGACATTCCAATTAATCGCTAGCTAAATAAGTTGTTCTTTGCTAACTTTGATCTTATAGAAATACAAGAAAAACATAAAAAGTATCCAGTATTGTGGTGAGATTGTTAATCCTGATATGTTGACTTCATTAGATTAAGAAATGTCTAGTAGAGAATTAAAGTACAATACTAGGTGTGTCTTGGTGGGTCATGGATGTGTGCCTTGAATACTGTATATGGTTCTCAGCCCACTTTTCTTTGGCAGTGTTCCTCTGTTCTGGCTCTTGGCCACTAGGAATTAAGTAGTTTTACTCTGACATATTCTTCTGCCATTATGTTTCTGTTTTAGACCCAGAAACCATGGACTGAATTCTCTGAGACTGTGAGCTAAACTAAACTTTTCCTTCTCTAAATTGTGGGCTTCAGGTCTTGTGTCCATGACAGGAAAGCTGACTAATACACTGACTTACATAATTGTGACACAGACTCTGAAGACTCAGAGGCACCATTATAATGCATTTCAAGGATTTAAAGGACGTAGCAACAATACCTTTTTTGCATTGGGGATATTTCATTTTATCGCTCTCTACCTGATTATCTATTGTTTAAAACAATTTCAACCTTCCTTCATCTACATTAGTTTTGAAATATAAGAGACATATTCATTTATGTGAAAAATGCACTTTGGTTTTTGTGACAAATTTTAGAACAAATAGCATAAGTTTTAGCTTTTGTTAAATATTTATAACAAATACCTTTTTTACACACTTGTTGCTTCATAACAAATAAAAAAATTAATTTTTATCTGAGAAAGGCACCTTTATTTTCTCATGTAACAGAAAAATGATTTGCTTACTTTTAAATAAGACCATTTATTGGTAGTTTTAAGCCAGGTTTACTGGGGTAAGCATCAAAAATGGCAGAAAGCTCCTAAATGTATAAGTTAAAATCTTTTTAAATAGGTAATCTAGTATTTCCTGTTTTAGAGACATTTAACTTTGAATTTCTTTTAAAACACTAATGGGTATGTAAGGATTGATTTCATCATCCACAAGTGTGGACGTAGAGGAAAGCAATGTTGAATACTAGACGGAATTTAGAAACACTGAAACCAGGAAAAGTGTGATGAAGAATTACATATATATTTTGATAACCATACTAATAATATTTTCTACCACAATTAATATTTTAAAAAATAGTTTACCCTTTATATCCCTGCAATGGAAAATATAAAACAGGTCCAGTTAATTTTAAAGGTTGTCTGGGTAGAAGCAGTTACAAATCCCACTTCAGTCAGCATTGGTTTGGTCTTTAACTTTGCTAGATTGATGCCATCTCTATTAAACCCATGGAGATTATTTCGGAGTGAAAATGATTCTAAATTATGTGGTGTTTCAGAGAATAGAGAAAAATAAGAGATTGCCATAAGGGAGATACATTGAACCAAATGATAGTTTAGGAAACAAATTAGAATAGCAAATACCAAGTACATCTTCTGCAATGGTTTGATTTTGCCATATCATGTTTCAGTAGAAATGAGTATATTCCTATTATAGTATCTTGTGTTTTCTGTTTTCTACAGTAGTGAGCTCTCAGGTCCAGGCTAACTGATACTCAATAAAGATTGTTTGATGCTAAGTAATATTACTTTTGAATAAATACATTATGCCCAACATTCTGGAGGAGGAAAAAAAACCCTTAAATCCAGTTTAGACTCAAATTCCAGCACAGTCAAGATTCTCGAATTTTGATGTCGAGTGATCATAGGCATTTATTTAATGATATTTTGCCCTGAACAAAACAAAAGCCAAATACATATCTTCGGATTAAAATATACTGGTCAGTTAAGTTGATGTTCAAGAACTGCCGAGGAATCCTAACTTTTTACTTCAAAAAGTATAAACACTCCATCTGCCATGTCTGGAAACTGGGTATCTCTTCATGCCCAGTAAATGTGGTTTGATAACCAGCTATTATTTTATTTTTTTAGTAAAATTCTTTTGAACTATTCATAATAATTGGCATATGACTGATTATTGACCTATGATTATCAAGGATTTGGTGAGACCTTGATCTAATATGTGTAAAAATCAAATGCAGGCTGGTAACTTGGGGTAGAATCCTTGCTCAGCATGTGCAAGGCCCCAGGTTTAATCTACAGCACTGCAAAAGAAAAACAGCAATCAAGTGCATGTGAAAATTGTCTAACAGACCACTAGCAGCATTTGTTAAACTTATTAAACTTATTTCAAATCCTCTTGAACAATATTCTTATTTTGTCTAAATAATTCAATTGCATGCACCTATTTAAAGATTAATTAAGCTAGGTGGCAACTGTTATGACCTTGTAATCCTCTTTAGTAAGAACAAACGGCTTTCCTTACTGCATAAAACGGCATTGCTGAATCTCTGAGTTTTAGTCAAAAGTGAGCACCTGAACTTTAAATTGCATTATGAAGAAAAAAATAAAAATTTGCTTCTAATTCCAGTCTTCCTAACTTCTGTCTCCTACAATACAGAAAGGTGCAATGTCACAAAGAAAACAAATTCAACATTTATTTCCTAACCCAAAAATAAATAAAGAGCAAAATAACAGAGAGAGGATAATAAACAGGGAGGTAAACTCCATGGAGATTGGAAAGGGATGTAATGATGTGGAATATGAAAAAGCAGCTGAGAAATAAAAAATCATTAAGATATTGTAAGTATTTGTACAAAATGAATGTAATTACTGTGGATCAAAAATGTATTGATAAAAAGAAATAAAAAAGACTAAAATTAGACCTACTACATAATTCAGCAATCCCACTACTTAATATGTATCCAAAAGATATAAAATCAATATGGTGGGAGAGGAAGAGGGGGAGAAAAAAGAATTAAGACGTAATATGTACATATACTAACTCTCCACAAGGAATGCAATCATTATGTATTGCAAACATGTACAGTGCTAAGAAAAAAATCACTATGTGGATTATATATTTTCTTGCTTCTGTATTCCATTCTGACAATGAAAGCAAACTGATCATTTCAGTCTTCTGACTCACCCACAACTAATTTGTACAAGAACATTTAGCAGATTATTTATATTTCATATTATGTGTAAAAACAATTCAGTCTGAACTGTGGTCTTCACACAGTGAAGACTTAATTTTGTTCCAATAGACTACTCTCCTTTCTTTTTTCCTTCTCTTTTCTTACTTTTGGTCCTTCTTTCTTTCTTTCTCTGTCTCTCTGTTTTTCTCTCTTTTTTTCTCTCTCTGTCTTGCCCTTTTTTCTGTATTTCTGTCTTTTTCTTTCTGTCTCCTTTTTTCTATATTGATTTTTACGTTCTCAGATATGTCTATATACACATATTTATTAAATTTTACTGACTTGGAAGACTTCTGCAAAATCCTGGAAAATATCAGAAATTCAGAGTTAAATACATTTTGAAGAAAATTTTATCTAACAAGGACATGAGAATTGGAAAATTTTAATGATTTCTGAATTCTATATATTTACTGAATGACAAATTCTGGATTCGATCTTGTAAATTGCATGTTGGCCTGTGTTTTTTTTATATAAAGTATATTAAATAACATACTATTAAATACTATACTAGATATTCTATTAAATACTATTAAATATACTGTTAATATACTAGTCTATACTATACCACACTAAATAAACTATAAATATACTAAATGTATTATTAAATATACTAAATACCTCACTTCTACACAATGAACCATGAAAATCTCCTTTACTGCCATCTCTTCGCCACCCTGAAGAAGTGTCCCGCTATCGTTTGTTAGGGTACAAAGCTGCCATTTCAGTACATCCTGGCGGTATGGGTTGGGTTTACTGAGGGCCAACAGAAACAATGTGGATCTGCTCACAGTCTGGTGTTTAAGAATTTAATGCTATGTAAGAATTCATGTTTATCAAGGTCAGTGTTACTTTCCTGGTTAGCCTTTGTATATGTAGCCATTAAACCAGGTTAGGAAGAGTGGACAAGCCCTTAATAATAAAATAAATACTAAGAGTTACTTGGAAATGTACTTTTATAGTGAACTAGGCAGGTGGTAAGGAAATATATAAAACAAGACCCTACAACGACATAGAGAAACTTTTTATTTTTTCCAAAAGCTATAGGTGGTTTATTTTGTTGAATTCTCTCTCTCTCTCTCTCTCTCTCTCTCTCACACACACACACACACACACACACACACACACACACACACACAAACACATATACATTTCTTCCCATGGAAAAGATTAAAATAGTGGACAAGACAGATAGCTTTGGTTTGATCATATCATTAGACAAATCTTTTGGTTATTAACTTTCCATTTTAGGCTCATGGTTTACTTTTTGAGTCTAAATAGCTGCCAAAAAATGAATATTTTGTTCACGGGAGAAAATATTAGGTCATTTGTCTAAAACATGCAACAAAATATTTCTTAAAAAGTAACTAATAGAAAAAAAAAGTAACTAATAGAACTAAGCACATTCTGCAGACTGTAGAACTTATTTAAATGAACAAGACAGTGTATATATTTGCACTTGAATTATAATCTACATTTCAAATGTCAGTGTAGAAACGATGGTCTATTTAGAAACGAATCAAAGCAAGCTCAGTGCTTAGAAGGCAGCATTTTTGCTTTCACCTAAAATTAAATGCTTACAGTAAAGCCTTAACCGCCTTGAGATTATAAGTATCTCTTTTTATCTGCGGCTATTTTTCTGTGTCTGTGACTCTCCGAGGAAGAAACCATTTCTGGAAGGCCCTGTGACCTGAGTGTGTCCTTTATATTCTGCCTTAGAAAAATAATCATAAGGCAATTTCAAGTCCTTAGACACAAATGCTTGCTTGTTGAACTCGAAATGTCCTGACGTTAGTTATCAAATACAGTGTGAAAAGCGATGTTAAATGAAGGATGCCAGAGGAAGCCATCTGACTAACCTGAGGAGAAATAACAGAGGAGAGAGACTCCACAAGTGAACTGGCCCGGGGCAGAATGAACCTGACCTTTGGAAGTGAGAGAGATACCAAAAGCACAAGAAATAATAGGCTTCTGATAGGGCAGGCTGGATTAGAAAAAGCGTATCGACCCGCATATGAAATGAAGGAGACCAAAATTTTGGCAATTTTGCAGAATAAATACTTCTGGCTCAAAAGATTAAGGTGCAGCTCCTGTTTGCATTTGTGGGAGCTTCTAACTCATTTGCCTGGTGTTGTCAGTGAGTCAGTGCTTGGACTGCTACAGCCACGTCTGGTATTCATACGCCAGAAGTCAAGAAAAATCCACATATGTTGTGTATATAACGTTAGTATTCATAAGTATCTGTGTGCTTGTTCTGAGAATTTGCTAGACCTCATCATTGGTATAAATTAATAATCACAAGGAGCAAACTAATTCTTCTGACTATAGAATAATGTAAATGAGACTGGTAAGAGGATGATAGATAAATTGAAAACTGTGGATGGAGGTCAGAAAGATCGTGCCACTACAGAAGCAGAAGGAAACAGACAAATAGAAGAGGAGAAAGTCTACAGGCATTAAAGCAAATGAATTATACTACCAGTGAACCCATCTCAAAACTGGATACAAAATGGGAGTTATATATTCCTTATTATTATTTACTTCTGATTGCTAATAAGAAACTGTCCATGTTGTGGCTATTAACACAGAATTGTATCTTTCTAAAGGCAGTGTCTTCTTTGTCCATGTCTTTTCTTCCCCTCTTCGGCTTTGAAATTGTAGTATTATAGGCAGGAAGTAGACCTTCTTGATTAATACTAAGAAATACAATCATCTAGAAATATTTTCTTTGTAATATAGAACAGATTATTCTTATTTATGATGAATTAGTTACTAATAAATCGCAATACATTTTAGTAATCTCTATGGCATATTACAATTCATTTTGTTTTGCCTCACGTAACACAGTTACTTTCTCATGATTTTAAATTAAATTTCAAGGGAAGTGTTCACTTAGAAGCATACATATACAATTAAATCTTGTCTAGATGATTAATGGTGAATCAGGACCACACAACTTATCTTAGTTTTGATGCTTATTAAAAATAGTGATTTATATTTAGCACTTGAATATGTCACATCGCACATAATATCCCATCCCATGAAGAATTTCTAATATCAAGTTTTCTCCACATCACAATTAGCCAGATGGTTTTGAATAATCATTATTGGCATGGAAAATTTACGAAAACAATCAACAAATACCTATAACTTTCAGCCGTTTATTCCACATGTAACAGTCTTACCTTGCCTACATATTGTGTGTCCGCACCTGTGTACTCCTCCAGGAGGAAGAACTGGTTCCACATCCAGCCCCGCTTGATACGATGCAGCGTCTTATCACCATTTTTCGTCAGACTCACGATTCTTTTGTTTGTTAAATGACTGCTAGATTTTTCTTGCAACGGGATGGTGTCAGCTGTATGGAATACATAGGTCCAGATAAATAGTGATAGGCAATGGTAAGTCCTCATTATCCGTGACTTCAGAAGAATGTCAAGTCCAATGTGTTGTTTGTTTCTCCTGAAAAGTAGGGAGACAAAAATGTCATTATTAAGTTGTGTTACACTTACACATAACTTGTAAACTGAAAACTTATTCTGAATGTTAAATTTTATGACCATTGAAATGTATATATTATTTTTCTCTAGTTTATCAGTGAACAATATTAAAAACGCATATACCACATAAATAATTAGGAATTACATACATACATATACACATATGTGATTAAAGAAGCATAAATAGAAATTTTATAGCTTACTTTAAAACCAGTACCTAATAGTCATATAAATGTGAATATATATTTAAAACACTATTTTGAAAAAAAGTAAGGTTTACAATCAATACATCAATTATAATAAAGTGTTTCAAATCCCATAAAACTAAAAAATGCAGAATATTTATTAATACATACATGTATGAATGAATCCATACATTTTAAGAGCACCGTTATTTCTACTACATACCACTTTCAAAGAGTGCATCTCCTAGATTCCCAAAGCATAATAAATAAAAGCACAGACGACAAGTGGAATGATGCCAGACCATAGGCTTATTTTATGCAAATCAGAGGAAAGAATCAACAGAAGAAAGAGACAAACTGCAGAGTAAGAAAGAGTATTTGAAACCTGTACATCCTGAAGGGGTCTATTCATAATCCTGTAAACAATGAGACAGTTGGTTTATTTAACCACAGACAATGTAAAATTCTGAAATGAATAAAAGACTAAAATGACAACTGATATTTAGAAAATATGAAGTAGAAAAGTAACATCGAGTGGGTAATAATTGAGAAAATGCCCTGTATTTTGTAGATCAATGATGGTAGAGTAGAAAATGAACAGCCAAAGAATTTCAAAAGACAGCCTGTATCTCACTTGGACAAAATAGAACAAATTCCTTAGCTGACCACTCTGGTTTCCATGGTTTCTTTCAACTGGGAGAATTTCTTTTGGCCATTGACCTTGCTGATCACTCTTGCAGGAAACATTGGATAGCATTTTTCATTTCCTGTGGTGTTTTCTAACTTTGATGCCCACTTCCTGTGGAATACAGGTCTTTGAACAGAAAAATCTAGCTGTAGTAGACTGATTTAAGGACTTAAGCAGGAGTGAGGGTCCCATAGGCCTTTATCAGCTAGAGTCAGAAGTTCACATTCATTTTCAGAGAAAAAAAAAAAAAGCTATTAGAGGATTTTTGCATAACATTTTGCATTTTATTTAGAGAGGATCACACTCGCTGACAACTCGAAGAGAGTTGGAGAGGGATTTGGTAAAAGGAGAGATTAATGGGCATTTGTTTCTCAAGTTCAATAAGATATGATGATGGCTTGTTGGTGTACACAGACACACACTACAGTTTTGTATATTTTTGCTTTAATGGTTTGCACCTGCAACTATCTAAAAAACTTCTCTTGACTACTGAAACTACTTTGCCCACATGCATGGGAAGACTAAAATGTCTACGAGTTTGCAAACATCTCCCATGGAATCCGTTAGCCAGTAACTAACAGGTGCAGAAGTATGACAACCACACGTTATTTACATCATTTACATCCCATAGATTCCCTACAGAACTATGCTAAAGTTAAAAACGTTACTTCTACCTCTTTTCCTTCCCTGTCCTATTTTCTCTCACTTCCTTCTTTCCTACTTCTTCTTCTGGGGCCGAGAATATTGATCATATGCTTGTTCCATCATTGTATTTTAAAAGCACTTACCTCGTTTGGTTTCTCAAGTTCATAAATAATGAGAAATGTTGTCTCATAATAAATCAGAACTTATTCTCAGCCACATTTGACATACACGACAGTTGATGAAATTTTGGACCACAGAGTTGATGCTGTAATGAACTAAATGTTTTGGACTTTGGGGATGAAACAAATGCATTTGACATGAGAAAGACATCAAATTGAGAAATCACAAAAATTCCAAGAAAATTGGATTAAGTAAGTCTTCACAGTGTGATTGATATAATGTATAGAATGTTTCTAGAATCTCTATTGTCCTTTGATTAAATATCTTTATTTTCTTTATAATTCTTTATGTATTTGTTTCACATTTAAGAAACATTAGAGCAATCCCCTCATGGCCAATTTAACACCTGTATGTCCCTCAGTTCTTAGATAAAAGTGCACATTATAAATGGTTTTCTGCTGTATTTGATTTTAAAGTTGTAGAAACTTTTATCTCATGAGGCTCATTAAAAATTCTTCATATCTTTATTCATTCAGTAGAAACAAGCTGATTACTAAATTTTCTATGCTTAATCATCTCTATCAGCCTTAAATAGTTTGCATTTTAATCACATTTTTGTTGAATAAATAAATACCATCAGATTATTATAAAGTACAATATTTTAAATTTGATTTTGCTTTGATTTTGTAATCAGAGAATTCACTTGAATCTCGTTAACTTTAAAAACAGAAAATTATTTTATTATTATTCCCTTGTTTCCCTAATTTAATTTCTATTGCATTTGAGAAAAATATGTTGGCTATCTATGAATCAAAAATTTGCTTTATTGTAATTAATTAGAATGTTCAGGATATAAAATATACATCTGAAATTATCTTGTTTCTTATCTTGTTTCCACACACACACAATTGTATACTTTCAATTCAGATGAAGTATTTTAATCCCATTTTTCAAGTAAACCTTTATTAAGACAAATATACAAGTTACAAAAATATATATGATTAATTATATTATCTTTTACTATAATATTTGTAATCAATAATATGCTTCAACATGCATTAACCATTAATTTTTAAAATGCTGAGATACATATTTTAAATCCTTTTGTACATTATTTACCTGAGTTTTAGAGAGATGAAGTGATCCATTTCTCAACATCCAGTGCCTTTGTGGTTTAAGTCATATATATATAAATATATATATAAATATATATTTATAAATATATATAAATATATTTATAAATATATATTTAAATATATATATATACACACACATATATATATATATATATATATTTTTTCAGGGTTTATCTCCTATAATCTTTCTAACTTTGTTTTGTTTCTCATATCAATTTTAGACACAAGTCTGACCACTTAAGTAACACTTTTATAAAGAACATATTATATCAATATAAGTGATATAAAAGTAATGGATCTTATAAAAATCAATATTTTAGGTATCTATGCTTTAACAAAAGTGTTTCATGGTAACAGAGTCTTGCTGTATTTATTATATAACTATATACATTTATATAAGTATTTGATCATTAATTTGTTCCATTAGTTATACACATATGTTTAAGGTTTCTAAACCACTTAATAATTTAACTTAAGGAATTTTATGTCCCAGTAATGATACGCTGTAATTTGGGATATTATGGATCTTGATACGTTCCCGTCTCTGGGACACAGTTCCAGACAGTAACAATGTAAAAAAAGAGGTATATTTTGGCTCACATCTCAGACTGTGGTCACCTGGCTCCAAGGTAGAAAGGATAGCAGAGGGACATGGCAGAGAAAAAGATGTGCAACCCACGGCAGCCAGTAACACAGAGAGAAGGGAGAAGCCAGGAAGTAGGATGTCCTTCCTTCCAGGTCACACCTCCAGTGACCTGTCTGTAAGCAGGCCCCATTGTCTAACAGGAAGTCAGCTATGAACTCGTCAGTGGATTAACCCACACACCAACACACCACCACAAAGATCCAATCACCTTTCAAGCACATAAGGCTTTTGGAGGACATTTTAGATCTAAATCACAACACTGTATCTTTATTGAAATCAATGACATAAAATGAGCTTAAGGAAAGCAAAACTGAATTCCAGAAATGTGAGCTTCTAGTTTCACTTGAGCAATATTTATGATATATCATCACCAACTTCCAGTTGTAAAAATTTACCTTTGTATTCCCCAGAAAACATGCAGTACAAATAATCAGATTTTTCATTATCCTATTAAAATAATAATAACATGTACTACAGAATATACGGAAATATATAGACTATATAGAGTGATAGAATATAAAAAAAGAAAGCAACCCGTTGACCAAATTTGATAAAAAAGCATTATCTATGATAATAGCATGAAATTAAGAAATAAATGATGATCAAAAGTTTTCGATGATATATGAAAAAAACACATTCACTTTAAAGTAAACGATACAGACAAGGAATTTTCTCAGGTGTTTGTCACCTGAACGAAGAGCTAGAAAATAAAATATTATATCCTCTAGTACAAACACATGGTTTTGAAGATCCCTATATACTATTAAACTTGTTAAATTAACAAAGTGCTAGAATATAAAGCAAAAGAGAAAAAAGCTTTAAGAAGGTACCATATTGTGTACATTTTAATTTGGAGATAAGCCTCATGAACAAATAACTTCAGTAGGCATTGGAATGGATAAAAAATTTTGAGACCAATATGACTATATTTAGGACACGTTTGAGTTTATTGCCTAACAATATATTAGTGCTTTGAGGTCAAATAGAATTTTGAATCATGACAAGCAAATGGTGATGTTTTTAGTTTAATGTGCCCTTGAACACTAGAAAAGTGGGGGGTATTGGAAAGTTGGTAGAACAAAAATATCACACGTATCTTGAAATTGGACTACAATAAATCCAAAGGAGATCTATATTCAGCTAGGCAAAGACAGTTGAAAGGAGAAAAGTTAGTTTTCTCAACACATGGTGTAGCAAAACTGAATGAATATCCACATACAAAATGAATGAGTAAAAATGAATCAAAATACGCCTTTATAACTTTTATATACATTAACTCAAAAGTAATGTAAATCTCAAAAGTAAGGTAAAATTTATAACTATTCAATTTTTAAAGGAGATGAAGGAGAATATCTCACTGATTCCAGGTTTGATGAGTTTTGGGTACAGCACACAAGTGTAATCCAAGAAACAATGATAAGATGGTGTTCACTAAAAATATAATTTTCTGTTAAAATAATGAAACAGTAAAGCACACACTTGTAGGAAATATTTGCATATCACATGAAGGTCAATTATTTAATTATATATAAAATTAGAATTCAATAAAAACAAAAAAATTAAAAAGTGACAAAAATCTAAAAATATACATCCTAAAATACAGATGAAAAATTAGCATAAAGCAAATGCACAAAATAATTGGTAATTAGTGCATGTAAATTAAAATAAAATGCTATTGCAGAGGTATTAGGATAGCTACAATTCAAAAAGTGAGTATTTCAACTATTGGTATGTATATAAAATAACAAGAATTCTCCTTATTTGCTGGAAAGAACCTGAAATTGTACAGAAGTTTTTAAAACTATTTGAGAGTTTTTGGGTTTGGGTTTGGTTTTTAATCCGTGATACATAGTTTTGCCACTTAACAGGAGAGTCATGCTTGTAGGTATGAGCACAATGATTAAAAAATAATTTTCACATAGAAACCTGCATAATGATGTTTATATAACTTTTATTCTTGATTTCTAAAAATTATTTTAAAAATAGTGTGTTTTTAATTTTCTCTAAAAGATGATCAGATACATTAACGCATACAGTGGTGAATGAATGCTTCTGTTCACAAGCAATTCAGTTCTCAAACAAAAGTGTTTGGCGAAAATGTTGCTTCCGTTCATATACTTGCAAACTCCACATTGAGTGATAAGCACAACCATGGCTCTCTTCCCCCAAATCATAAAACAAATTAAATGCGTGAACCAGGTATCTGTCTGTCTGTCCATCTATCTATCTATCTATGGAATGATATTACTGATAAGAAGAGAAGGAAGAAAATCTACTGATTCAGGTATCTTTGGAAATGAATGGAGTTTCTAAGAGTAAATTGAAAAGGAATTTCATATATACATGATACAGTAGATAATAAAGTTCCCCCCCGGGACAGTGGCTGATAATCTTTGTACTGCTATATTCAGATTCTAAAACTGAAAAATTAATTTGATAGATCACATATTATTGGAGCCAGATATCCTAATATTTTAGAAATTTATAGCTAACAGAAGAAAGCAAGCATGATCCCTGTGGCAGTGAATAATGGTTGGAGACGTCAATATAAATTCACATGTTTTAATATAAATATATAGATGATTACAAATTACGAATCTTGTACGTAGATATTCTAGATCTATCCAATAACAATAAATTCCATGTAACTCAGTACTTGGTTTCTAAAGCTGATTTCTAAAAACAGGAATTAGGCATCTTTGAGAGAAATAGTTGATTCCAGCACTAGAACAGAAAGCATGCAGGATAAGCCTGAAGCACTTATAATGCCTGATTTTTAAAATATGCTTAATACTCTCTCACACACACACACACATAAATACACACAATCATTACACCAATAGGGGGTATATAAAACATTTATAGGACTATGAAATCCCAATTGGACAAAGCCAAAACAGTTTGAGCAACAGAATAAAGCAATATTGTATTGTACTAAACCAAATACCCAGAATTTCAGACTAATGTAAGTGACTGAGTAAATAAATGGGGAACTCTACAACTGATATAAAAAAAAAAAACATAAGCTAAAAAGATTTCCAAATAATTTGTGTGGATTCTGTGACCTCACAGAGGAAAAAACACTTCCAAACATGGGATGAACTTAGTAACCTCCTTCCCAAAAAAATTGAGTGGACATTTGGAGAAACACTGAACTTTACATTGGAGAAACCAGCCAATTGAGACTTCAACTGGATGACTGAGGATACATCAACTTTAAAAGAAGGGTAGCAAGGACCCTAATAAGTGCTGAAAAGCACTTTACCTCTGTGTTCTTCCTCTACAAGCAAACAAGCCCTGTCTTATCAGAGAATGACAAATAAATTCTAACGCGAGAGCATCCTACAAAGTTTCTGGCCAATATTTCTCAAAAATTAAACTCATGAAAAATAAGGTAGGTCTGAGTAATTGTCTTACAAAAAAGAACATTAGGACACATGACTAGTGAGTGAAATGTAAAGAGTAGAAGAGAAATTAAATCATGCCAAGAATATGGACTATTGTATCATACTAGGCAATCATTGTGAAACCTATATAGTCATTCTTCCGTCATGTATATGTATGAAATGGCTGCTCATTCTAGAGGAATTTTTCTAGATGGATACAGCACCAGATTTTAGGAGCTTGTATTCCACCAAAATAGTCTATATACGCTGGAAGAGAGAGTTTATGACATATCTCTGAAAAAAATTATTGCCATTAGAAGTTGTTTACTGAATAAAATTTAATCTACTGAGAGAATGAAAGAAAAAATTCAATTTGTATGCCAAACTTCTAATCGGTGGAGAAAGCACCAGATGCATTTTCAGCCTGTGAGTTCATGTCAGCTTTCAGCATCAGAAATAAACATCAACGCTTGTCAGGTACGAGTTAATAAGTATTTCGCAGGAGTCAGCCTGCACTAAGTACTTCTCATTTAGGGCAAGAGTCTGTATTAAAAATTGGCCCTATTTAAAACTGTATTGCGTTTGACAGAACTTCTCTCTCTAGTTAGCTGTAGACGGCCATAGTGCAGACTAGGGAGAATGGGAATAGGAGCTGGACACCTAAGTTTGTAACGATATTGAAGAGAAGGGAAATTATGTAACCATAGAAGAACTAATTATGAAATAAATATGCACGCACTTACAATAATTTCCACAGTAGAGATACAGATAATAAGAAATATATTAATCAAATATTCAAGAGATTATTAGAAATTTGTAAGAGAAATTTTAACTTTTTTGTTTTAATGAAACTTTTTGTCAGTCTGTTGATAGAATAAGGTTTTAAAATAGAAATTAAGATGTGAGATGTATAGTATTTGAGAAACAATTTTATTAAAATGTAGCAATGAAAATATTTTTCATTGTTGTGGTAAATAATACATATACTCCTAAATAAGTGCAGTAAATAACAAGATCCAACAGCAAATCTGATCATTGCCATGACTTCAAAGAAGTAATGAATATACAAGTTATTTAGTATAATATTTAACTCTTGCTGATGATAAAGTCTTAGATACTTCTACTTCTGTTGAATTATAACTGGGGAATATGTTAAATTTCATTTACAGGCTAAAAGAAATATTTATGTAGTATTTTCAGTTTAAACTCATGCATTCTAAAAATCTTTAGAAGAACTTTCAGAATATTAAAGAATTTAAGTTTTGAAATCTATGGAATCTTACATAAAGTAGATGCAGAACAAAAGAAATGGAATGAACAGTAAGCCTTGTGTGAGGGGACATGAGTTAACATTCTGTACTTGTCACACTCTCAATGAGTTTGCATTATATCTAGAATGAGAGTCATAAGCTCGCATATAGAGGGTAAAATGATTAAATGAAAACATGTCTAGAAAGATATGACATGGTGAATCTATAATATATAATTATAGTCATCCTTTTCCTTCAAACTGGAACTATTGATTGGATCGTAATATAGTTATATCCTATTATAGGGCAATAAACCACTGTTTATTTGCCAGATAGTTATAAATAAAATTTGACAGCCATTAAAAACTATTTCATTAACTATTTTAAAGGCATGGCACGCTCATATTAGTTTATAGTAAGCATTAATTTGATCGTGTAGTAGATTCTGTAATGCTCCAGGCAGACTGTATTTATTAAGCTAGTTCAAAACTCTAAGACCCAGTCTACTAGAGCTCATTCTTTGTAGTGCCTTTGCAAAGAACATTTATTCCAACTCTACCAAGGAAGGAATTTGCAATTTGCCTTCAGTCTTACAAGACCTTTAATCAGAATTTGTGTACCTTGATTCTAATTTTTCATTGAGTAAATCAGGTTACTTCATCTAACTTCAAAGACATTGGTCAAAAGTCAATTTCTTTTTCCTACAAATGACGAATTTATTCTTCTTCCTGGCAGAGTATTTGATGCACCTTAAGACTAAAATGTCAACTGAAATAAATTAGGCACACAGCTTAAATATGGCATTTCTCTTATACAAAAAACCAAAAATATACATTCAAGAATAAAATAAAAGATAGATTGATCGTTTGTAAAAGGGGAGGGAACTAAGAGGGGGGATGAAATTTAAGGTGTGTTATGTAAATGTACCAACTCTCCAAAATGAATGTAATCATTCATCACTGCAAACATGTATTAATAAAAATAAATAAGTACCTTCCTACCATGCCCTCAGATATTAGAACTTAGTTGGTAAGACTGTTGACCCCAACACCTCAATTTCTGATTACTAAATGGGGCTGAGTTTTCTTTTTGGTAAAATGTATTCAATTAATGTGACTCCTATGTTATATTTAGGCTTGTCTTCAAGTGCACGTTCCAGGATTTGATAGTTTGTGCATGAGTCAGTGGGAGGCTGGCAGGAGGCAGTGAGTGACGTGTAACAGACAGTAGCTTTTACAGAGTAAGCTGCTCATGAACAAGAGGTTTAGGAAGTAAATGATAGCATGGCTGTTCTCCCACAAGTAGGTGGCACACAACCAATATAAATGCACACGATATACAAGAAAACAGGAAACACAAGAGAGTTTTTTCTTGTATTAATTAAATTTACTTTTACGTGATACTCCAAAACATAAAACTGCCCATATCTCTGGGGTACTATCTGGTGTTGTTTCACATGTACATACTGTGTAATTTTTAAATTATGTTAAATATATCTATCTCTTCAAATTTACATCCTTTATTTATGGCGATGACTTTCAAAATCCTTTGTTCTAGGTTTTTAGAGATATAGAAGGCTGTCATGATCTACAGTCATCCTGCTGTGCAATAGCACACCAGAACTTCTTTTTTCTATCTAACTATAATTTAGTAGCCAGTGATCAAACCTTCTGTAGCCCTCTTGTTGCCTTACCTGAAAACCTGTTTCAGGCCCTACGAGCACAGGAGTAGAGAATTAGGCTGTTAATCCTGCCTCCTGAAGAGGGCTCCCCTGTTTTGTAAAACTTTCACCTTTCAGAATTATTTTATTTTCATTAACCTCATTCGCTACTTCTGAAGAAGACAGAAAACAGTATGCTCACACTCTTGGAGCTGTGAACTGATGTTCAGTCAGCTTATTAGTTGCAGAAATTGATGCCTCAGTGACTTTAACCATAATGAGACCCAGACAGATTTTTATCTGGCCTCTTGATTTCTTTGGCAAGAAAATTCTCTTAAAACCTAATAGCATCTTCTCTTTGACACCAATCAATTTTGTGTATGAAGAGTCATGCACAGAGACAGAAACTTTTTAAGCACACTTCTAAGATTTTCTGTATTTTGTAGCACTGCTTTCGAGGCCTTGTCGTGCCGACATAATTATGGGTCTCTTGGGCCCAGTGAACGTTACTGAGTGAGCCATAGCTTCAACATGACAGATTTTGCACAAATTAACAGAATTTACTGTGAACTGAACCTTTAAAATGGTCCTTAATCATACTTACATGATTCATTACCAAGTTTAAAATTAAGTGTAGCTGTCATTCTTTTGAATAAAACTTTGGTCCACTTTCACACAAGCATATTCATTTTATTGTGATTAAAACACATCCAACATAAGATCTATCCTCGACAATTATTAAGTGTATGGTAGACTCTTTTTAACTGTAATTATAATGTTGACAGCAAATCTCTAGAGCATTTTTATTTTGCACCACCGAAAACTTACATTACTGAACAGCATTTACACACTTATCTTGCTCCCTCTATTCCCTTGGAACCACTGGTCTACTTTTACAAATCTGACTACTTTAGATACCTCACATTCAGTGGAAACCTGGAGTATTTGTCCTCATGCTGAGTGAAATGCAGTTACACATAAAAGTATTCTTATTTCCGTATTTTATTCAGACTGTCAAAAAAATGTCGCCTCATTTGCCTACCCTGTTGGTCCCTCATGAACGTGTCTTCGGCATCCCCTACATTCTGGCCAGCAGTCCCACAAAAGGATTCCTGATTGATCACTTCATTATAGTACTTTCCGAATATCTCTATAGTGACAAACCCAATCTGATAAAATTCTGCTTTCCCCTACTCCTACAAATTCATTAAATCTAGGATCTGCCTTCCAAATTTTCACAAGTTCTAGTTTTGCAAATTATTACAGCCCTGCATTAACTGAATTTCCAACTCCGTGAGATTCTCTGACAAGGCTTGCTTCTCTGTCAGAAAGCCAGACCTGAAGCCGCTGTTACAAATTTTATAATTTTTGTTAAGATGACATACGTTTCTGGTAAATATTTCTGAACTAATCACAGTAGGCTAAGTTATGCTGTGCTAACAGATGACTCAAAATCTCACTGGATTCAAAAGCAAAGTTTTATTCTTGCTTTCATGATGTTCATTCTGTGTGAACATCATGAACTTGCTAGGAGGCTGCGACGGACTTTGTTACCATGAATCTGATCTGCAGGAAGGCCCGTCACCTTCCTTCCATGATTCCCAAGGGGAGAGTGGGAATCTGGAGAGTTCTGGGGCCCTTAACCCTCCCACAGAGAAAAGACAAAGTAGTTACACTCATATTTCAGTAAGCAAAGAGAGTCAATTTTTTTTCCCCAAAATCAGATGTTGGGGAGATGTACAATCAAGTTTTATAAAATGTTTTCTGTGTTTGATTGATTGATTGACTGACTGATTGATTGTTGGTTCTGGAGTCCAAACCCAGGTCTGGAACATGTTAGTCAATCACTTTACCACTGAGCTACCCCCCAACCCCCTATGACATGTTTAAGTAAGAGAAAACCAGAAATATTTGGTCACTGTTTCTAAAGATGACTTCAGGAACATAGGATAATTCTTGTGAGCTGAGTTATGTGTCCCAAAAGGGTATACTTAAGTCCCATCTCCTGACACTTGTGAAGTTACCGTGTAAAGAGGGTCTTTGAGAATGTAATCATGTGAAGATGAAGTCATCCTGAAATCAGTGGGCCCTAATCCAACATCACTTAGGGCCTTGAAAGAAGAAACACAAACACAGACACAGACACAGACACAGAGGGAAATGGTCATGTGGAAAACGAAGTACAAACCATGCCACAAAACAGCAGACGGCACCCCAACCTCTTGACAGCACGAGGCCCTGCCCGTGCTTTAATTTCAGACTTTGAATCTCCACTACTGCTAGAAAATACATCTCTTTTGTTTTAAGCCACCCAGTTTGTCATGGTTTGTTACAGGGGTAATTAAATGTAAATATTTATCATCCATTTGGACTATGCCTAGACTCTATGAGAGGAAGCTAAGGGGTGTTCTGTCTGTGCTGCAGCAGCATGGAATCCATAATATGGAGGACAGAGTTAATAAGAAGATACAGCTTCCGGAATTGTTATAGAAGCTCTACTACTTACTACATGTATAAATTTTGTCATGATACTAATCTCTTTATCTGTCTTAATTTCTTGTGTTTTTCCTAATATGTCAAATGGACTTATTTGTAACAATACAACTCCTGGGGCTATTGTTATTTCTCTTAGAAGGCCTAAAAATGTACTAGATTAAGATTTAAATATTTTTAAATTACATATGGCTTGCTCCTTTCCATAAAATGATTCAAAGCTATGTATTACAATATAGTTATTGCATCTATTGTATTGAGCAAAGTAGAGAATCTCCAAAATATACAGGAAAGGTCAAATGACATAAAGGACGAAATATTTATTCACTATATTAGATTACACATAAAATAGTCTTTTTTAGAATTTAAACAGGAAATATGAAAAGTAAAAGAACTATATGGAGTAACTTTTTTTTCATTAAAAACAGATTCATAACTAAATTACGAATATTTTCTTTAAAATTTTTATCTAAGAAAGCTAATATGTGAACAAATAGGTATACAATTTTTCCTGTTTTCCAGCTTATGTGAATGAAAACACCAGAAAAATTTCATTTGAATTCTTGAGCTGTACTGTGAAATAAACTCTGTCAAATCAATAGTAAAGATTTGTTGGTACGTGTGCCAATTTAAATGTTACTATAGCAATCACCATGGTACTGTTTTCAATTAGTGCTACACAGTCTCCAGCATAACGTGAGTCTAGCATACCATTTGGCAATGTCATAATGGGTCTAGAGATTATTTAATTGCACCAGCCAAATAAAATCTAAACAGACTAGAAATTAAAAAAAAAATCATATAAGAAATAATCATGAAACCTTCCCTAGGCTTCAAAATTTGAAGAATACTCTAATTAAAGCTTGCAAGTGTTTTAACATAAGAATAAATTAGCGTGTTTACCTTTCCAAATCCACATTAGAACACAGTAAAATTATGAAGAATAGTTTCTTAATATCTTGATGGCACACACAAACACTAACATTAAAAATCCGGTTTTTATTTCAGTTGGAAAGTCTACCCACAAATGAACAAAGTCACATATAATGTATGAAACATTATTATAGAAAGCTGTAGGAGGGCAAAATAAAAAGGGAGATAATAATAATAACATAATAGTCATTTATTATTGTTATAATTAGCATTTATTAACCATAGGCCAGGAATATTCTAAGTGCCTCACAGTTTGTGGTAATCGTTTGTTTGTTAAAATAATTAATTGTGGGGCCATAAAACTGAGGCAATTCAGGCACCCTGGGTCCCCGTGTGAGCAAACCAAAACTCTGCTCAATGTAAACAAGTGAAATCTATGGAAATGAAGCAAAGTTAAGCAGCCAAATACTGTATATTAATCTTTACTAAGAATTTTAACTCCACAGTTCTACTTTAATCAAATTATTTTCTTTCCTTCACTTCTATGAATACTTTCAGAAAGTTATCTTCCCATACCATTTGGTTGAGACCAATTTCTTGTAGCCTATTGGTGTGTGATCCTTAAATTACTGTGTACTCAAATGAACTCTCAATTTTTAATGTGTCTATTTTCATATTCTTGCAAATTCTTTTTCATTTTCACTGAAATATACAAAAAAATTGTCCATCTGGATGTACATTACCTTGTAATGTTTTGTTATACATACGTGTTGTTTAATGTTCCAATTAGATTAAACAAATCATCTCCTTGACATTTCTCATTTCTTCTATTCAACCCCATGTATTACTTTTGCCAGCATATACAATTATGTTTTGTTAACATTTTGATGTTACATGTGGCTACCTTAGTCCATTTTTATTGCCATCACAAATTATTTGAGACTAAATTTTATAAGAAAAAATTGGCCCCTGTAAGAACCTCAGGGCAAAGTTATAAAAATGGTAGAAACAAATGTGGAGGGAAGACAACTAGTGTGGAAGGAAGGCAAGCATGGTAGATGGCAGGACAACTAGAGGGAATCAGTGAGCAAGATTATACTCTTTACAACAAACCACTTTCATGAGAACTAACCATGATTCTGTGAAAACTCCATTAATATCTTTAAAGAGGTTTATTTATTTTTGAGGACCTCATCTCACACTAGTTTCACCTCTTGAAGCTTCTGCCATCTCCAAAATTAAAACAATGGACACTAGCTTTCCAATGCACAGGCCTTTAGCAGACAACTTCATACAACAGGAGTGGCCATTTGGACACTGAAGTTTGAGTGAATGCCATATGTTAATTCTGGGAAGAGGGTCTATGAACTTGTACATTATCTTGCTGCTAAAATTATCTTCCCCCTCTTTTTCAACTCTTAAGGTTTCCCAGGCTAGTTCCCAAAATATAGGAAAAAGAAGAACCACTCCTACGTTCCTGTACTGTTACCATCAGGCTTGTGATGAATAAATATTGTGAGATAAAAATTTACATTTCTCTATTTGTATTAAGCATACCAAGATTTCAAGACTTTGGATTATGGCTCCAGATGTAGTTCTTTTTTAATGACATACTGTAAATCATATAATATTCTCAAAATTCACTTAATGAAGGTGCTATCTGTCCCGTTTTATTCATGTACGTGAAAAGTGGAAGTTCAGAGCCGTTAAATGTATTTCTCAAATTGAAACATTTTTTGGGTGCTGAAGGAGAATATGAAAACCAACTTGAAAAATGATATCTTTTACCCAGGCAGCAACTAAGACATAGTCTAAGCTTCCCCTGGATGAACACAAAAATCAGATGAGTTTCCTGAACAGCTGTGATTCAACCAGAAAGAAAAAAAAGTGTCAGTGGGCATCTCAAAGATGTTATTGCTCTCCTGGTTATTGTTTCATTGTTAACTTCAAAATTTGATTTTGCAGCCTACTAAAGAGAACAGAATATGCATGTACCAAATTCTCACTTCCTTCCCGACGGTACCCAATCAAGGACTAGTAACTGGTATTCACAGCACTCCTTAAATGTGCCGAGCACACATTGAGATTTTGTAGTATTCCCATCCTGACTTACCTGACCACTATCTCATACAGTGTTTTCCTATAAGGGCCAGGATCTCTCACTGTGGGAAATAAATAAACCCTAAATGAGTTTGGGTTCTGGTAATCTTGAATATTGACCTTTTATTGGTGGCAGTGGATATTTATACTGTGTATGTCAGTAGTACTCATGAAGTGACCACTACTTGAGTTCAAATAAATTATTGTAAGACTTTAGAAATACTTGAAAAAACTATCTCTATGATGAATAACATAAAGACACAAAGAATCTGATTAAAACATCACGGCAAATACGGTGTAATAAAATTGGCATTGATAACGATTGATTGGAGAGATATATACAAAATATATATGCTATATAAATACAAAATGTATCAATATAAATACAAATATAGATATAAGAAAAATTATTAAGGTATATTTGCAGAGGGCTGAACCAATTATATTCCCAGTTCATGGACTGTAATCATTGTTGGTTCGTACAAAGACCTTCTCTTGTTTTGTTCTTTTATTTTTATGCACAGCTACCACTGTCAGCCACCCAACTTCCTTAAGGGCTTTTCAGTAAATAAGAACCTGTGAACCTAATGTGTTTTACAATAAAAATTAATTATCCTTATCATATCCCAAGAGGTTAATATAGAATTATGATCTGTTTTTGTAGGAGGAATAATGGACTGAGAGTTGAAGGGACTCTGTGTGCTCATTCAGGGCTGTCAGTCTAGGATGCGATGGAACACAACAATGTGTGGACTAATTCAGCGATCTGAATGTGTTACATTTAACTTTACAATCACTGTACATTGTTGAATTTCATTTCATAAACACTTTAAATTTTAAAATATCTAAATTTAATTAGAGTTACTACAAAACTATAGAGATTAATAGAGGACTATAATGTTTCTATTATAAATCCAGTGACTTCTAAAGGGAAGGTATTTATTTTATTTTCATAAATAATCATGCTCTCATTATTAGTCTTTGCCAGATGCATCCTTTATTTGTTATAAGAAGTAATCTATGTGGTAAAAATGTGTCAGAACTAATCTCCTAAAATCAGGATTTAAAGAAATTCCTGTATCATTGCTATGTATGGTTCCTTCTCTATGGGAAATGCACTTAATTACCATGAAATAAGAACAGTTTACTTTTATTTTTTTTCTTTATGAATTTACCAAAGTATAATTTTTCTGCTACCTAGACACAAACATTGCACATTAGAGGTATAACATGCTAAACAAAGAATGTTTGGCGAAGCATCACAAAAGACATCTTCAAATATTTGCCCCTTAAGTTGCCTATTATGAAATATAACTTCTAAAATGTAAACTTGGCTTTCCTGAACATTAATACAGATTCCTAGAATGACTTAATGCATGTTTCTACTGCATAGTATTATAACCATGTACCGTGCCAAACACTTGACATAAAGGCTTTTGCAAATGAAAGTCGTTCCTTTTCACAGCTGTCTTTCATAATATGATTCTGCTTATTAAGCAAATGAGGGTCATCTGTGTCAACAGTGCTACTTAGAACACTCACTATTCCATTATCTTCTGATAATAATGTGGTACAAAGTCATTTTAGTTAACAATTTTGTCATCCTAATCTAACGAGACATTGGCATCAGTACTGATGTAGGTAAATAAAGACTGTGCAGATGAAGACATAGGAAATTATGTGCTGATACCATATATAATTATTAGTGAGATAATATATTCGTTAACATTTTCACATATTTTAATATGAATAATCACTGGTTTGGGGTAGCTCGTTCCTTGCTTAATAATAATTACCTTCAGGGAAGAATACTCTCCGATCTCAATAAATCTCAAACAGAGTACTGGCATGAAGTGCCTACTATTAACAAACTTTATCTGGAATTTTCCAGAACAGCCATGTGCTATGCACTACTAATTTTGTCCACAAATTAACAATCCGTTTCCACCACACATGATATAAATTAATACATGATGGTTGGGTGGGGAAAGGAATGAGGATGTGGGAGATTATATTTTGATAGAATGTATTTCAATCAATTTCACGATATGAACAAAAATCTTTACAAGATTTGTACAAAAATTTTAATCATTGTACTTAGTAGAATGTCATCTATTGAGAATGGGAAACCATTTTGCCAATGCATTTAAAAATCTACATGCTGTTGATGCATGTGTAATGTTTAGCTATCTGTGAGTTAGCCAAATATTATTTTAAAGAATCTGAAGATTTAGCTCTATGCCTGTGAGAAGGCATGTTAGAAAAACATACTTCTGAAGGCAAAACCATTCAAGTGGTATAAAGTAGATGCAAATTCATCATTCCTAGATCTAGCTGCATTTCTGTATACCTAATTCACAGAGTACATTAATAAGTGTTGTATGGTAGTTGGGCTACAGCACATGCGTTAGAATAAAATATTCTTATCTAATTTTAAAATCTACTTTGGGAATTACAATGGCAAGTTTTGTGCAATTTTCTGTAAGTGAGAGTAACATTACCTTTCGTTCTGTTTTCAAGTAGTAAAAAATGGGCATTTCTGATAAAGTTGAGAAAAACAAATCATAATTTTCAATTTTTCGTAAAAAGAGTTCAGACCCATTATTCCTCTCAAGAAATTATTTGTATTAATGTTTAACAAATGACTGTATTTAAAAATGATAATTAAAAAGGGCAAGCCATTTAACGATTTAGGATTCTATTTATCTGTAGGAAGAGCTAAAAATATTAGATTTTTTCTTATTATATTTGGAAAGCTCCCCTGACCTGTATTCCCCACCTGACTTTAGTAACACACACATGAACTATTTTTATAGCTACCTAAAACAGAGAAACAATAGTCCAACATAATTCCGACCCTATAGGTAGCTGTAATTAGTGCCAAATACTGTCATCAAAATCAACAACTTTTGTTTTTAAGATTCTACTCTCAGAAGGTTCCGTTTGCCAGTTTATGGAAAGCTGTTTGTAGTCTCAGTGATCTCTCTCAGTCTTGCAGATGTGCTTCAACTGATCATCTTGCCCTTTCTAATGGAGAAGTTCAAATGCCCGTGCGCATACCGAAATACAAAAACTTTTTAAAGATTACTTTTATAACGTTGGTTTATCCAGAATGATGTTATTACAGTATTATTATTTTATGCTTAAAAAACTCCTCTACAATCAGAAAATCACAGAGGGCTCTGTATTTTAAATTAAAATCCATGTCAGGTAATAATATCTGTAGGTTAGAGAAACTTCCACCAGCTATGTGCAGAAAGCTGAGAGCAAAGGTGAGGGCAGTGTCCGAAGGTCCCAGGTCAGAAATTAGAGTTAGCAGAGATATTTTGGATTTTAGGTTTTCTTTCTGAGGCCTGGTGTTCCCTCCATGTTGTGGACTGTCATGTTCAGCTTGAGTAGGAGCACTCAGCTGGACGGAGCTGGTGCGGTTCTGGGCATAGAGGATGCACCTGATACAAAATAAAGAAGAATGGGAGGAAAGATGGCAGCCAGCTGTTCCCCAGGAGAAGCTCTGTTGCAACTGGTTCTCTAGAAGGGAACTCTGCTGTTCTCTTCTCAGAAGGAGCTTGGGAACTTGATGTCCGTGGGGATGGCTGCTCTTTACTTCAGGGGAGCTCTGGCCTTCATCTGCCCTGTGAACATCTTATCCTGGTTCCAGTACAGAGTCTTCAGCCTTTTAGTGCAGATGTGAACATACACAGGACAGTACTGTGGGCTCCCAGCCCTCGATTGGATCTTTCTGGTCTCCAGTGCATAAATAGATGTTCTGCACTCTTCCTGCATTTGGCTTCTGTGTGTGAATGTCATAACTTGTAATCGTCCTCTATTAAATCTGCTCTCTTGCAAATCATTAACTCTAGAAAAGTAACTAATACATTATATGGACAATTCCTTTTACCTTCTTTAAATCCTGTTAGAGAATTGTTGCTATAATTATTATTTTTATAAGTTGGCTCTGTCTTATTAGTGTCGAGGGAAACAAGAGAAGCCCAGTTTGCGTTTAAACATTGAGATGAATTTAGAATCTTGAGGAGGAAACCTAAGTAAGTGGTGGTCGCTGAAAGCCTTTTTGTAGACAGTTTGTGGTAATGTATTAGCTGTGTGTAGCATTTGTACTATAAGAGGAAATGAAGCCAATGATAAAACTTTTTCTTATTTGTTATATTTCTTTCAAATACCACATAGAGCAGAAATATTAGCAAAGTGCAAAAGGAGACAACATATTTTTAGTTGAGAAAAAATTTGCCATTCAATTAAAAAGATGTATATAATAATATTTACATAAACACAAGTGGAATAGATTTTTAAATTCATTCAAGGGGAGGAATGATTTTATAAAGCCTTTGAAATAAAATGATATATGAAAGAAATAGAATATTTAAGAAAAATAATTATATGTAGTATTATTTTCTAGTATTATTACCAGTATACTAGTATTAATAGTATTTCATGTACTACTGTAGACTTGAAAAAAAACATTAAAATTATTAAATTCTTAAAACAAGGATTTCAATTTAAATTCTGTGTAAAAGTAAATACTCAAGAAGAAGTATTATGTATTGGAAAAATGGAATTAAAGTGTAGGTGAGATAAAATTTCGTTTTGTTTCGATTCTTTTGATAATATTTACATTATAAAATGTTTACTCTAATTTGAGAGTAGCATTGTACTTCTGCATAAAAGTCTAAAATATTTTAACCTGGAAATTTAATGCTCTTAATTGCCAAATACATTATTTTTTGTAAAATAATAACATGTAACACTTAAATTTAAAATGATTTATTTAAAATTGTTGTTGATTTCCAGACTAAAGCATACACAATTAAATTTCTGTTGAAAGAGAATATTTTAAAAATACTTTTCACTTATCCTTTTAGATTCTTAATATGTCTTTTTTTCTCCTCTGGAAGTCAATAATAACATAAATTATAATTTTATACAAATTATATTTACTGTTATTAAATGTTAAACATGCAGTTCAATTACTGCAATAATGTAAGTGATTAAGCCAAATATAAAAAAAATTGATTTTGATTTAAAGAATGTGCATTATTCTAGTGTTAATAATGCAATTACTAAATTACATTATGTAATGCTA